>JAGGAP010000066.1:0-108259 GCA_017657235.1 Termitomyces sp. T73sscA | reverse complement strand
AAGAGTCAAAGCCTAGCCATTCCTGTTCTGTCTGAGCATCCACATATTCCAAAATCCTTCTCTTTCTCTCCTTATCACTGGTGATACCAGCATGATCAAACAAAGATTCCATTCTTTGGACAAACCAGTGAACCTCAGAAGGTTCACTGTGTCTAAATTTTGGTGCATCCCTGCTATCAGCAAGTGGCATTTCATAATGGTAGGATTGCTGTTGCAACTGTGGTTGTGGTAATGGTAATTGTGATTGTGGTTGTTGTTCCATAGTTTTAGATAAACTAGGTGTTTCTAAGACAAAAGTAGTTGTTGTTGTTGGTTGAATTAGAGACTTGTGCTTTTTAGTAATGTCTGGATTCTCTAGCACAGCAACAGTACCTTTGCTAGAGGCATGAGTTTTTCTTTTCTTTGGAGTAACAGAGGTTTTTACCTGTGGTCTAGTAACCTTAGGTGAACTGGGCCAAGACCCAGGTAGTGCAAAACTAATGTTTCTTTTGGTTGGACTCCTCACAGAGACCTAAAAGTGTTTGTTTTTGTGCAACAAAAGCCCTTTGCAGTGGGCTCCAGATGATGCAAAACTGACGCAGTAATAGCAAACAAAGCTTATAGTAATATAATAATTTAAAAAGCTTTGTTTACAGTCACAATTGAATCCTAAGTTCAAGAGTTCAAGCTGCACTTGATGCACACTTTTAATAGTGAAATACAATAGTTTATTTGATTTTAAAACTGCTTTTGTTCACACTTAGATGAATCAAATAAAGCTAAGTTTTAATTTAAATGTAAACTAAATATCCCAATGTGATCCCTAAAGTCAATACACAAGCTCCTGAGCCTAAGAGGTCCACTCCCTGGGGACTCTGTGCCATGGCAAGCTGATTGCTTGGCCAATGTGCCAATCCACTCTCCTTTTATTCTTCCATTGGTGCACATGGACCAGGAACAGTCTACATGATTCCACCACTTTTTGTGCATATCTGGGATGCCAACACCATCTTGGCATGTCCAGACCTTGCCAAAAAAATGATTTAGCCCTTCCTTGGCTAAACCTATTCCTCTGGCCTCATCCCAGCTGTTTCTTCCTTCCTTTTGGGCCTTTGTTCTCTTTGTGGCTTCCTGCAAGTCATGTGCATGCTAGCAAGGTGGATGGGGCCATGAGCAAGCATGGGTGGTAGTAGTGGTCATAGTATGAGAACAGAGTTACTTTGGTCATGAGTGATGCCTCATCAGGGGATCAATGATTTGTGATGGTGGCCATTACCAGGCACAGCCACCTGTCCAGAAAACATTGAGATCCTGATGGCATGATGGATCATTGATCTCATCACTCAGCACTTGCCCTTGTCATCAGCACTGACTTTTGATGTCTTTATTGCCTTGTCAACGTGGTGCTCCCACCATTGGTGTGGGCTCACTGGCTCTTCTACAAGGTACATTTATATCTACAGTTTTTGACATCTTACAGCTTACAGTGTTGAGCCTTTGGTTGTATTGGATGACTGCCATATCAATGGTTCTGCCTACAACTATCTTCACCAGAGTTCAGACCTCTAAGCAACTTTACTCCTCTAAGTCATTTTAGCACATCCTTCTCTCTTGGTGCTCATTTCTTAGCACCTCTCCTTTTAGCTTTTGCAGTGTCATTTGGACACATCTAGTCTTATATTGCCAACACCTTGGTTCCTTGCCTACAAACCTTTGCACCTAGCACCTATGGCTAGAATCTAGTAGCTCTGTGTAGCTAAGCACCTTCCATCTCTTGCCACCTTATCTTAGCATTTCCTGCCAACTTCTCTTGGCAACTGACAATTCATAGCTTGTCTATACCCAACAGGCTTCAAATTTCATAGTGAAACACTGGGACCTGTCCAGACTCTTGCAAACTACTTACCCAAAACATTAAGTCACTGCCTACCCAGACAGCACTTAGCACAATTTTAGGTTCATCACTGCTCTCATACAATTGGTATTGTTGAAATTAAATATGCATCATTTGGTGTCAAGGCTGCTGTTTCCAAACAAGCCTTGCAGTAGAGGTAACTTTGAGCCTCCAACTCCAAGATTTTTGCATACAAAGTTATATATTTGTTGGTTTCTAGTTTAGAAATTGATTCATGCATCCAAATACCTCAAGTGTCTTACTCCTGCTCTCTGGAGGCTGAATATCATTGCTTGGTTGTCTACTCTGCACCCCTGCCTCTCAGAGGCCAAAATTTGTCACCTGCCCCTTGGAGGCCAAAATCTGACTTGCATTGCAAGTGTCAAATCTTGCAGAAATCTTTTGAGTTCACCAACCTTACTGCTTTTGTCTTTGTCACTCTCTATTTCTATCTTCTTTTCTGATCACTGCTATGTAATCAATGGATGGTGCTATTTTCTTTTCCTGTCTCTCTCATATGAACTACATCAAATGCTCAATGCACATGGAGGCTGTGATGGTTTGTCAGGGTTATTGGAATCTGTTGGAGGAGAAGGCATTGCTGGAGGATTTGAAGGATGAGGAATTGAGAAAGGTCAAGATGAGGATGGCTGAGGCTAGGATGCTATTAATTCTTGGTGTGGAGGATGCTCAACTTGCTCATATGACTGACCCCTATATCATCTGGAAAAACCTTGGCAAGGTTCATCATGCCCATGGTTTTGGCAGTTATCTTGCACTTTGCCATACCTTCATTATCACTTCCATGAAGCAAGGCTAGACTATGGAGGCCTGGATTGGAGAAGTCTGCTCCCTTGCCAACTGTCTTACTGCCATCAATGTCCCTGTCTCTGATGAGGACATCATTGTCATCCTTACTACTGGTCTCTCCACCTCTTATGAGACTGTCATTATTTCCCTCAATGCTGTTGAATCCAAGAATCTCACCCTCAACTTTGTTATCACATGCCTACTTAATAAAAAAAGTTGTCAGCATCTCACCTGCCCCACTGTTACATCTGAGCCTGAGAAGTCTGGTGGAGATGCTATGATTGTAATGAGAAAGGAAAACACTAGTTCTTCCACCATCTGCTTTTACTGTGGAGAGCTCAATCATTTTGCTGCTTCTTGTAAAACAAGGATCAAGTATTTCAAGGCAGTAGAGAAGAAGTATTCTGGCCTTGCCATTTTTTCTGATGATGAAGAAAACTATGCACTTTAGATTCAGGGGAAGTATATCTGCTGTGGATGTTTTGCTCAAGGGGAAATGTTGGATTAATGAGCTCATGTAGAGACAATGGCAATAGCCAATCAGAACTTTCAACCTTATTACATCAACTGATAGACAGATCCTGTCATAGCTACATGCTTCTCAGTGCTTGTGTATGCTCTGCTTCTTTTGCTGGGTTCTCTGTCTGATTTCCCAACATGTGATGCATGGCATGCCCAAAGCCTATCAATCCTGATATAATGTATATTGGTGATTTATCAAATACTCGCAACTTCTGACATACCGAAGGAAACAGATCAATATTATAAGCAATCCAGGCATAGACTTTTTTTGGCAGCACCTGTGCTCATGGGGACATGGCAGAGTACATCAATTTTGAGGCTCTGAGGTCTCTACTTTAGATCAAGGTCTATCACTACTGTCTAACTCAATCCAACTTCTTTTGCTGTCCAATCTCGTCCCACGTCTTTGACTATTGTATTATTACAACTGTTTGTTTGATCATGCTCGAATCTATATACTTACCCACCGCGGCCCACTCATGGGTCACCGTCGCGTGACACAGAATCTGCCTTTTCTGATTCAGCTCCCTATGTGGTCTCAATGATTATCAAAAATCATTGTCCCAGGGAGGATTGAGCCACAACGAGATGTTTTAACAACTAATGTATTGTTTTAAACGGTTGCACGTCTACGTGGGTTGAATGCGTTTCTTGATCTACTTCTGAGATTATTGTCGTGCAGAGTCCCTGAGAGATGTTCCACGCAAACCTCGCGGCACTGGCGCAGCACGAGTCATATCATTGACCTCACAAAAACAAGCTTTTGACACAAGTAATTTATTTAAATAGATCATGATTATACTGGGTTGTAAATAATGTCGACTAATGTGTGTTCATGTGAGAAAACGTGTTCAACTTGACAATAAGCAGCTCTTCAGACATGTGGAACACCAGTTGTGACACGAGGGTACCTCTCCGCAATAAGCTGATAGAAATGAAACTCAGTATACGGAATATAAGTAACTTTGCATGAAACTCACACCGAAGAGCTCTGGCGCTCGGACAGCCAATACCTGAGGGTCTTCGCCAAGGCCAACAAATCTAAATATGTAGTGTCGTCAGAGGTTTTTGTTATTTATTTAATTAGCTCACATCGTCGAGACACCAGCTTCGATTGCAGAAGACAGGGTCAAGGCTAGGATGATTAGCGTTAGTAAGAGAAAGTATTCCGATGACACACATTACGTACAGCATACTATACCAATCAAGAATGCAAAGAGTAGAACTGGTGCAGTGTAACTTCCATCCACGTTATAAGAAGGAGCAGTGACTGGTAGATCGCCAATCAGGGAAAACTTGATGTTTCTCTGACGAGACACTTACAACGCAGGTAGAGGTACGCGAAGAGCGAACACGTTATCCCGACAATATATGCTCCCCAAGTCAATGCTGCACAACGTGAGCATCAAGAAAGACTTGGAACCAAAAGGCATACTCATTCCAACAAGAGAGTCGTTAACAAGGGCATCGATGCCTGTGGAAAACCGATCAGGACTTGGTACGAAAGACATTGCGATCAATGACAAACTCACCTCGATCCTTGAAAAGCCTCCAGGTATCCTTTGCTGCAGTAATATATGGCTTGCCATAAAGTGCTATAGGGATTTTAGAGACTCATAAAAATACAAGGAAACAAACACACCAATCTCTATGTACGCATATCTGGATTATCTCAGTAACAGCTTTCTGAAGGACTTACATGGAGAGCTTTACCTATTGAACCACTCCACCAAGGTCTCAATGCAACCAATGAAGCATGCTGCGCAGCAAGCTAGACAGGCCTCGACAGCTGAAAAGAAACTACTTGAATAGAGAACATCGATGGAATAGGTAGCACACTTACGATGACCATCAACGTTAGCGTTATTGCGTACCATGTTCAATAGCATTCTAATGAGCTCCAGGAGTGTAACAATCAACGATCCAAAGGCAATCGATCCCAACGACAGCGTAGACGCCCTTCCAAAAGCAGAAGTAGTGGGATGTTTGGGCTGTGAGCAAGAACATCAATGTAGATACATTGCCGTTCTCTATAAAGATACAAACCATCTCCCCCATGCCACGAGGTCCAAAGTAATACCATGCCCCAAAGGGTCCACCTGCGAGAGTGGCAATGGCGACGTTTTTAACAACCTGAGACGTCCAAAGGAAAGAAAAGGTCTCGTAAAAGATCAAGCCAGCGACTTTTCCGGATGAACAGCTAGTGGTTGCGCAATCTACGACGGAAATGTTAGGATGAATTTGAAATAAGTATGAACTACTCACTTGGATTACCTGGCGTGTATTTGTTGTATCTATTTTGCGTTTACCTTCACCGTTTTACATCATATAATGAAAAAGACATACGTAGCAATCGTGGTGAATACGTACCACCTTGCTTAAGAATCAAAAAAAGAATACAAACAGAGACAATTAGTATTACTTACACCGCCAATGCTGCTTGCAACAAAAGTGCAACGAGCGCCACGAGGTAGACGCTTATGTGGTGCTTAGCCACGTCCATCACGACTTGTAGCAAAAGTGACGCCAGCGGTATTCGGGACCTGAAACCAAAATAGGAGAGGATCGCGAAGAGAGCGAACACCGTAAAGATAATCGCGCCAGCTATACAAGGATCTATAAGATAAGCACAATCCAGGGGTACAGAACACGAACACCAATATTTCGTAATCCAGTAATAAATGCAAATTCCACTAAAAAGAAACTTTCATGCCCGGGTCTCAAACGCGTGTTGTTGGGTGTACGTACATGTTGAGCATGATCGTCAATACAAGGGTAATGTGCATGATCACCCGCGTGAATGCGCGCGTAAGCATGAGGTAAAACGTGGAAAGCAGCAGCGCAGCTGCTGTAACCACGAGCAGCAGGTAAACCGTACTCCTGTATGCAAGATGAGAGAAAATTGCGATTAAAGAACATTTCAACTCACCGGTTAAGTGTAACGGCGGTACCAGCCTGGCCGCCTAACTTTCCAAGTCCACCCCCGAATCCATTGCTTGATGACCAAGAGTTAAGCACTATGCCGGAAAGTGTTGCGTACCCGAGGAGCTGCATGGACTGAACGTGTGTTCCTTATGGATAGCACAGAAGATCACGCACTTGTAGCATGAAAAAAATCAGAAATAGAGGATCATTGATTTTGTGTTTCGGTTTAAACCGGTCACCCTCGTAGGGTGATTTCTGGTAATAGGCTGGAGGAGGCAGTGGTTGCTCAGGAACATAGCTCTCATAACCTCCATAGTTGGGCGTGGGTCCCGGATAGGGTTTATATTGGCCGGTCTCCATGGCGTCGAGAAAAAGGGTTTAATAATGCTGGGAAAAATAATGTTGACAAAGAGAAGCTTTTAACGCGCCCCATTCACGACGTTGATGGCGGTCAGCTCCGTGACGTATTTAGAGTGATCCGATCTTTTAATACGGCCGATCTTGGTCAAATTGGCTGTTTTCACGGAAAAATGTGAGCTCTGATGATGAACGCAGGGATATTCTTCCATACACCAATGTAAGAGCTTCCAAATACCCAAAGAATTCAAGTCCTTGTCGATTAGTGGTCAAATCATCTCGTTGTGGATGATCGACGATGGTCAGGACTCTGGCTATTTCTGGAGTTAGTTCGGGTTAGGGTTGGCCTCTTCTGTCATCTCATATAGAAGTTCGAATCCTCCCAGGGACATTTGTTTCGCGGTCTTGCGCAGCCGAAAATTCTTGGCAATCGTCACAAGACTGCGCCACAGCTTCCAGTAGAGAAATCTTACGACCTTGACCATCATAATCAAGGGGAATGGCCCTTTGCGACATTTGTGCTACGGTTGGAGAGACTGATACCCAAATCGAGGACCTCGCAATCGACGAACAGCAAAAACGTCTCTTATCTCTGGACTCGGGCGGAGTGATGCACTATCTCCTATCATTTGGATAGTTGTCCATGCATTTATAGTGCTAAATATATCTCGTGTCACGGGTGCGCATAAGCGATCGAAATGATGTCACATCTGTCAATTGTAACATGACTACTATATGAGGCGAGTCGCTTTCTTCTGAACAATTACTCTTCCTCCACGATGCGCAAGACATCCTATGTTTTGACCTTCTTTGTAGTGGTTGTAACTCTCCTACTGGTGAGCCATCAATCATTTCTTTAGTCAAATGCTCTGAAAAGGAGGTATATGTACGATGTTTGGCAGAATGTCTTCTCAGTTAATCGTCCAGATTGGTCAATCTACCCAGTTCCATTGCTTGCGTTCCTCGTGACTAGAACATAAACAGGCTTATTGTTCAGACACCTGAAGTCCTCCACACAAAGTTCACCATCACTTACGGTCTTTCTCAACGTTGCGAGCGTCAAGTCACTCGCAATTCAGGCAATGACCATTCAAAGTTCGAATACAGCGACTATCAATGTAGAACCTTTCCTAAAAAGGTCACTGATCGCTGTGAAGAAGAAAATGCTGAGTTCTGTGCGGCATGGACGAGCGCACGATACTTCATGGAGCTTGCAGCGTGGTGTGCTGCGGCATCACTCTGCGCGATAGCATTCGGTGTCAGCACACATTCCCGCAGAAGGAGGATCTGGAGAGTAGCCGCGGGGCTAATACTTCTTCAAGGTATGTACGTATTCTAAATAACTTTCCAACTGACTCTTTGCCGGTTCCAGCTGCATTCCAGATAGCTACTTTTGGAGTAATTACAGACCTATACAGTACATCGCAATTCCCGACTTTTGATGCCGCACGTTTGGGTAAGTTCAGGAGAATTGTTTGTCACAAATTTATATTTTCTTCTAGGTCCTGGATACATCTTCAACATCGTTTCGTGGACCTTGGGCATTTTCAATGGCATTGCCGTCATAACAACCGGTATCTCTGCAGACCAGGGTCACAAGTGGGCAGCCGGCAACAGAGCCTACAGACGCATTCCGAATGTATAGGCTTTGGAATCTGACAAGTTTGTCAAGATGTTGGACTCTATAGTCCACACGTTTGACACGTATCCATACCTCAGTGCACACGATGTCGTTTCATTTCCCTTATCGCATGCTTCAAGAGCCTTATCGCACATCCCTATTCTATTTACGTACGATCCCAATGTTAAGTCCAGGTTTCCTTAGAATTATTAGACACATTCGTAAAACACTGGATCTTCGAATTCCTCTCATCAATACGTCAAAAGTTAACGTGGATTGCCACGTGATTGGATTTATCAAGTGGAAATTTAAACCTCCATCGCAACCTGCCGTGGATCAAGGTGTGACTGGATTTTTTATCTACTGTCCCTGTAGGTACTTAGTCGAGCCTCTTTTTAACTCGACTATTCCCGTATCAATGCAAAAAGCCAAGATCTAAGCCTAGTGATATCACGTTTCGGGGACGTTACAGCAATACTTCGGAGATTCAATATTCTACGACCGCGCGCTCCAACTTTGAATACCGACATACCGTGCCAAACCATTCAGCGATGTAACGAGGTTCAACAGCCGAAGCTGTCGTAACGTATAGCTATTGTAACCGATATTCAGTAGGAATCACGTGTATGTTGGTGGGGATTTATGGGCTACCTATATCCCATAATCTGTAAAGGTCCATACCTGGAATGAAATTTATGATGTCATTATATAGAAACGAATAATGAGGCATGATGAATACTTTGTTATCAAAAATATTGCCAGACTGATAGTGAATTCAGAAAAATATTGCAATATAACAGTAAGCTATTTGAAGCCCTATGTTGTAGATGAAACTAGTCATACACAGTTATACAAATAGTGACGATATCGATGCTTGAATGGAGACTGGGATTATGGCCACTTTTCCCTCTGCTTAGTATTAAAAATCATGACATGAGAAATTAGAAAAGACTGCTGGAAATTTTAAAAATATATATAATTTGATAATTTGATAATGCATAAGATAACTCACAGGGTAGTAGGATAGAAGGAATATATGCAGCAGGTATAATTGTTAGCCTTTCCTTACTTTTTTATCTTCAGAAGCCTCAACTACACGTTGACAGACTGGACATCTTCCTGATATATCAAGAAGCCATGGATCAAGACACGATTTCTGATAACAAAAATCAGTTCTCGCTAATACTGAAATCAAAGAAAAAAATAGTCTGCATGATGCTACTAACATGAAAAACATGACCACATGCCAAAAGTCTTAACGGCTGTATTCCCTCACCCGCATCTACAAGTTTAGGCATTGCATGATCGGAGTTTCCTGATGCAGAATTTGAAACTTGGCTAGAGTTAGAAACAGCCACAGGAGTAGTCTTTGCAACAGGAATTGAACCTTCCCCTGCTTGTATAATGGGCTCCAGTGAGATCATTTCTTTTGATTCAATAGCTTTCACATTACTCCAGATTCTTTTTGGTTCCACAAAGTCCACAAGACAAATAGCACAAGCAGCGCGATTCTCCTCGAGGATAACAAATGGATAATCTCCATGCTCCCAATGTTCCTCCCAAGTCTGTGGTTCACTTGTCTTTTCATTAACATTATTGTCTTGGAATTCAGGAAATCTTCCTTTCGTTGATTTATTGAATGATGCCAGATGCTTTATCAACCGGAAGTGTTTCTTTACTTCGGGTGGAGCAGACCCAGAACTAGGATTGTCAGTTTTTGTGACCGACACTTTTTGTTGCTGAGGAATATTGTCTGGGGGCGGAGGCAGGTATAAGACCAAAGGGATGCTGTCAACAATTGATTTGGAAATCTTTCCAATTTCAGGTTTGATGGTATTGTGTGTCTGAAGAGGATGTCGGCCCATGCAAATGAGGACAATGTTCCAAAACAACTGTGAAAGGGCATTTACATTAGTCATGGTACGGACATGAGACACAATGTACTCACAAAGAGAATTGGAGCAACGACAAAGACAACAAAACCAAGAACAACAACTTCCAGAATCATCAAGTACATAAGGCAGAGGATACCAAAAACAAGCCACCAGATATGTGGAGAAGATTGGCGACAAGTGGCGATTGAGGTATATGCCAGGATATGAGCAGTGAGGAACCAGCTGAGAGTCAGTAAAGAAGAAAAGAGAGTCAACCTATCAAGGAACAGCGATAACGGTTAGTTGAAAAAAATCAACTGGTCAGACTTTATCTCGAGTAATGGAAATGACACCCACCGGGAGTAAAGCAGCGTGTTCGGCAACGAGGTCTGATCTCGGAAATCAGCATTTTCCAAAGCGCGCGGGGAGGTGCGAACAGTCTCATCCAGCCGTCTAGACGGCTCGCCGTTGACTAGAACTGAATTTGTTGGTTCATGGCGGCGTGCGAGCCTATCAACGCTAGATCAGTATCAATGGCGGTTTGAACCCATGATTCGATCCCGTACAAATGACGCTGTCGTAAAAATCCCCAACAATTCAAGCTGGTGGCAAGAATCGCCCTGATGACCCAAAGACAGGCCCAAGGGCCGAGCGGCCGGCTGCAAGCCGACCATTCCGTAAGTTTTGCATCTGTTGGGCTCTTAAAACGAGTTCCAGACAAGGTAAGTATAATGGTGACAATTATAATCTATATGTAGACGTTACAGTTGTCAAATAGCTGTCAGACAACGAAGGACACTGACCTGTGAAAAGCCTGAGATGAGATTCAAGATGAGGTCAACGAGGCTTCTACGCCTTCGTGACGCTCCACGACCGAATCCTAGTGCCAACATGGTGTTTCGATACATTGGCCTACGCCTCGGTGGTGCCGAGCCACGCACGAAGGAGGCATCGTTATGATCATCCTGGTTTGGACGACTGTAACGTCCTAGCGTGTGAGTCTGAGATCCAGATGGGACAATAAGAGACGGAGGCCGCCTTCCGCTTGCAGCTGGCGCTTGCACTAGATAGCGCCGAGGACTTCCATCTACCAGTCTCGGCGAAAGAGTATGATCACCAGCATCGGAAGGACTGAGTGAGTTCATCGGGCCATATGATGGTTCCGGTCGTTGAGGGATGTCGCTCGTTGACCTGGTACGTCGTAAGGTTGTTGTGGGCTGAGAATCCAGCAGAAACTCTGGCATAATCGGACGGAAGAGAGAAATGCTGTAGTGATCTGGTGACCTGCGACTTTCTTTTCGATTTGATATAGGTTCGATTGTTTATCCTCTGAGAGTCAGGCTAGCTTAGTCAGCCTCTAGAATTAAAGGGCATGCAACTGGCTGTACATAAGGAGTTGGACTGGACCTCAAACGTAATTCTATTTGCCACATACTTACAATAGAGGATTATGACATGATAATCACGCCAGATGCATGAAAGGACATTCCTTACTCCCATTTGCTATACGTATGATGAAGATTACGATCTAGAAGCCCGGACTTGATTTGACAGCAGGGACGTGAGATGTTGAATGATCATTGCATTGACTGGAAGATATGGATATCAGTGTCTTTCACCAAAGTCGCCAACAAAGATAAAAGAATACCTTCTTTGATAGCTCTCCTCTCTTCTTCGTTCACAACACTGTCCAAACGAATAGTCCAGTGATCAGGGTGGAACCTAAGACTGCTCTTCTTAAGAAGGTCCTTGTAGTCTTCCGTAGACAAGATGACCCGCATCGTGTCAAAAAATTTGGTAACTTCCTCCAATGTAACACACTGCAAGGTATATTCCCGCGGCAACACAGGCCACGGAATGTCGCATGTCCTAAGTGGTATGACTCCGGGGATGAACTTAGCTTGCCCAAACTCATGCAACAGAGCACGGTATCGGTCCAAAGCCAGTGTAGCACTCCAAGCTGCAGAGCTCCAGTAATCGAACATTTGCTGAAGTCTCTGTCGTCGCTTGTTCTCTCGATCAATGAGACCTTGGATTTCCTTTTGTTGCTGAGCTTGCACAGCATCTTCCTTCTTTGTTCGTTCCTCTTCGTCTCTTTTTACCCTCTCTTCCTTCTCGCGTTGGGCTGTCCTTGCTCGTCTTTCCGTAGCTTCACGTCTTAAAGCTTCCTCCTCCAGCTGCTGTTGCTCCATTCTCCGCGCAGCAGCTGCATTCCACAACGGCCGATCCTTTTCCAGCTCGGCCATCTTCCGCCGAGACTGCTCAATTCTCGCAGCATGCGCAGCTTTGTCGTCATCCACGAAATCATCGGGTACTGGCGTCTTCTCCTCAAAATAATCTGCCTCATACTCACTTTGGCGCTCGGGGCTAGGGCTATTCATTTCAACGGTGCCTTGCGACTGTGGAAGCTCCATTGAGGCAGCGTCTAAAGTTTTGCAATGGAAACTGGATTAAGCGCTATGAAATCCAAGGCCTTGGATACTCACCAGGCATTTCCACATCTGACATTAGCGCCTCCCGTAGAAGAGTCTCCTCCCTATCCATTCTGCGCATTTCAAACTCCCGTTTTCTCTGATCTTTCCTCTGCTGCCGTATTGCAGCTCTCTTCGCCCTAAGTGTTTTGCGAATTTCATCCGGAGAAACAGTACGCGCTTTCTTTTTTCTGGATGAAGTGTTATTCGCTGCAACGTCCTTTGGCGGTGTATCATCTGGAGAGCACAAGTTAACGGGCTCATGGGTACCATTCGTTTTGAGGGAGTCAAACAAGAAATTGACTGCAGATCGTGTATCAGGGTAGAAACTATACGAGGTTAAATCTATACCTTTGCGTTTTCCAGGCCCTGGTCGGGCTGGGGCGCTCTTTGCACGACCATCTGATGTGCTACCGAACGTGAACTTGGATGGTCCCGGCGTGGATTCTTCTGCGGTGGATGGAACCTTGGACGGCCCTTCCATACTATCTTCGTGCGATAGCTGCCCTGTTCTCCGTGCAGTCTTTTCTCGTCGCGTCTTTCGGTCGACCTTGCCCCGTTTCTGTCGTTTCTCTTGAGGACTGCGCCCGGTCAACTTCTCTCCTGGATGTCCATCATCAATGATCATACCCTCCACCTCATCCTGCTCCTCTTCTGAGTCCGACTCTGTTTGAAAACGCGCTCTGTTGCGCGGCGGGGAGGGATTCGTTGGTCCATCCTTGTTGTGTGGAACGTAGTGAGGAGCCTGAGACGGTTGTTCAACGCGTTTTGTGATCAGAGGGCAAGCAGGTTGGAGTCTTATGTAGCAGTGGTACAAAGGATCGAGCTTAAAGATATCCCATTGTTCTTGAGAACACAGAAAGAAACTTCTACAACTATCTCAGCGATAGAAGAGATTCAGTATGGTACACTAACCCAAATATTTCCACCACCCTTGGCCAGGTGCCCTCGTCTGGTATGCCCTCCGCTTTTCGTGCTTTCGGCACAAAACGCCAGGTGCTCAGGCCTGACGGTAAGGTCTCGATCACGACGCGAGTCGAGCGATTCAACTCAGCCTTGAGTGAAAGTTGTTCAAGTTCCGGCAATACCAAATCTGAGGTGGCAGTATGAGGGTCGAACGACGCGAAAGATATTTTAGATTCGGGATGGCGGCGAATGCGTTGGTTCTGGTTACGGTCAAGGACGCCGGGATTGAGGAGCCTGGGGAGGGTTGATGAGGTCTCGCTGGACTCGAACATGGATTCACGAGCCATGTTAGAAATTATACGTATATCTATACGGGACCAGCCTTGTAATTGTAAAATGGTTGCCAGGCTGGGCCATGTGCTTGTTTTTGCACAACGAGCATAATCGAATTCACGACACAGCCACCGTCTGATTAGATTGCCCTCCAGATTGCTCTGATCTTACGCACCACGAGTCAGAGGCGTGACATTCGCCAACTCGAGATTTAGAACGTATAGATCCAAAAAAGTTCGCAGACAATGACGACACTGCGAACATTCCAAACCGAGATCGACGAGATAGCTCATCGCGAAATAATAAAACAACGCACACACGCGGTTCCTGGTGCTGATAAGGAGAAAGAAAACAGGCAGCCGTTGCCTCCAACAAAAGGAAAGGCCAAGGATGCAAATCACATCAACGGTGCAGAGCTTACCGCTGAAAAGAACGCACGTTCAGGGTTACGCGAAGTCGAGGAGAAAGTACTGGTGGGCTTACATCTTTCTTTACTACGATGGAAAACGCTTGAAGGCATCTGCGTTAGACGTTACTCCTCTCGCATGCGCGTGCCGACCACGATGAAGCGCGCGATCTCATTGCAGGGCTTCTCACGCAGCACAAAGGGGAATATGTACTACGAGTTGGCTCTCAACCATCACATACGCATTTATTTGAAGGAGGCTCGACGGATGCCGCCGATGGGTGGACAGGGAATCCAAGGACTGTCGAAGAGCTTGACATACTCAAGGAACAAATACACAGAGTAGCCGAAGAGGTGGGAGGAAAGGTTTGTCGGATTCTCGCTCTCGATATGCGGCTCAATTCACAACACATTAGACTTCTATTCTATTTGAAACGCGTACTGGACACCCACGGATGTCTCTACTCCTACGGTTACCTCAGCCCGACGTATCGCTCACTCCTGAAGTACGCTGTGCGGTAGTCGGAAACGTGGACAGCGGTAAGTCGACAACTCTAGGAGTCTTGACGCGCGGTATGGGATTGCAGTCATTTATGTTGTCGTCATTGCTTACGTCTCATCAGGCGCACTTGATGATGGACGCGGTCGCGCCCGTGTCAGTCTATTTCGTCACAAGCATGAGATTGAGACAGGGCGAACATCTAGTGTCGGCATGGAGGTATGAAGTTTTCTTGTCGTTGCAATGAGAGTTGATTAGTCCCAGATTCTTGGATTCGAACCTTCCGGAGCACCAATATTACCGAACACGGCAAATTTAGCGGACTCCGATGCTGTGCGACACGAAAAAATTGGATGGGAAGAGATCTCCATCAAAGCCGCCAAGATTGTGTCCTTCATCGGTATATCTAAAATGCATACATTTCGAATTGCAACTGATGGCACTATCGCAGACCTGGCGGGACATGAGCGATATCTGAAAACTACATTATATGGCTTAACATCTGGTGCTCCATCTTGTGTCGTTCTTATAGTTGGTGCAAATGCTGGCTTAATTGGGATGTCCAAAGAACATTTAGCTATCGCGCTTGCGCTGAGTGTTCCTATCGTTGTCTGCATCACGAAGGTATCTCCAAATCATCCCAACATAGTCTAGGTTGATGATCTGCGGAAAGATTGATATGACGCCACCTAACAAGACCGCAGAAACAATAAATCAGGTAGTTAAGATATTGAAAAGCCCAGGCTGCAGGTGATTAATGCTTTCAAGGGATCCGTCCCATTTCTCATCGATCGAACAGGAAAACTCCCGTCTTTGCGAACAACACCGAAACTGCAGTTGAGCTTGCGACATCGTTCGGTTCTGAGCGGTGCGCGTGGTATCAATGGGCATTTCTGTGACAATAATCTTAACCTCTTATCAGAATCTGCCCCATCTTCCAAGTATCAAACGTCACAGGCAACGGTCTTGACCATGTATGTAAAGTTCTTTCCTCCTTAAATGTCTATTGTTTCGAGCTTCTGTGACAGGTTCGCACTTTCCTGAATCTTCTCCCTTCGAGCGAGGCCGATGACGAGAAATTCGCTGTTGACCAACCTCTTGAGTTTTCCGTAACTGAGGTGTGGTCTGTACCATATGTGGGCACGGTCGTGAACGGAATCATCAACTCTGGAAGGGTCAAGACCGGAGATGCAGTGTTGATAGGCCCGGACTCCAACGGAAATTACATTCCAACGATCATAAGGAGTATGCAACGTAAACGGTGTGTTTCAATGACGTTTCTGATGACTTCTCATAAACACTGTGTCCAGAGCAACTGTCACAGCAGCTGAGGCTGGTCAATGCGTGTCTTTGGCGTTAAAGCGCGTGCTACGAGCCTCAGTGCGCAAGGGGATGGTCTTGGTTCACAAAACGGAGACGCCCCCACGCTGTACGTGCAGGTTGAAAAGTTGGATACCCTTTGACGAATACGTGTCTTTTCCAGCTACTCGCCGATTTGAAGGTCAAGTATTGATTCTGTAGTATGTAAATCTTCCTGTCACTGTTAACTCCGCTGATCATCTGCTACCGCAGCCATAATACTACCTTGCAGAAAAACTACCAGGTGTGTATGGTATTGATCATGAAGCATTTGATTTCATCAACATCTACGACAGGCGATGCTCCACTGTGGTGTGCGTTCCTCGGTTTAAAAAGATCAATGATACATACCCATATCACCCGCAGGCTGTGCGCCAGACGGTGCGAATACTAGAGATGGACCATCCCCAGGGTGTGCTACGTACCGGAGACCGGGCCACTGTGACTTTTGAATTTATATCGCATCCAGAATTTGTGAAAGTGGGTATGAAACTGTTGTTCCGTGAGGGCAAGACCAAGGTACGTGGTTTCCCTTGGCTCCCCTGCAAACGTTGGACGTGTTGATATATAGGGCCTCGGGGTGATAACGCGACTGTTATGAGAGTAGCTTTATTTTGCGTGTACTAATTTTGTAATTGCATATTTGTATTGTTGATATGATCGGTGATGGATGTGATCGCCGGAGCTATCGTTGACACAGCGAATTGAATTCTTCTCCCCGTCTACAGCTCTTGCCAATTTCATCCGGCAGTCTGGATTCTGCAGCGCATCGCTTCTTCTTGCAGCTGGCTTGAGCTTTTTGTCGGATTTTGTGGTTTGAGGGAGAGGAACGCTGAAGATCAGTCACAATTAAGAACAACAACTTCGGAGCCTAGAAACAGTTTTCCGTAAGTCACACAGTCTATTTCTGAATCGCCAAAATCATCTATCCTTGCTTCGAACATTTGTCTGCCACCACTGCTAACGCACTTCACGTTCTTTACCAGAATACCCTCGTTGCAAGCATCCTATGTCCGGGATGTGGGCCCGTCGCTACCGCGAATCCAACAGTACTATTGTTCGTAAATTATGTTTCTCCTTGTTCTACCCTCACGACCCCGAACAGTCCTCAAATGCCGAAACCCCTTATCCCACCTTACTCTCCAAACAATCTGGTATATCCGCATCTGTGTGTCGTCCTTTCTACTTGCAGTCTCCCATTTCCCGAGCTGACCGGTCATTGTATATCTAGTATTCCCTCTCACCCGACCCGAGACAATGGGGGTCGGACCTCTCGGTCAACCTCGTTGAGCCAGATGATGACCTCCACAATCCCACACGAGGCTTTTCCTCCACGAGTGTCGAGCGCGGTGGAAACTTTTGCTCGGCTCGAGGTGTGGCGAACTTTGGCTGTTTGTTCATCTTGGGTTTTGGGCTCATTACACTCTTGTGAGTCCGTTTTTGTTAGACGCATTGTTCTTTGACGCCATACCTCCGCTCCCAGCGCTGGATATCCAATAATCAGCCATTTCACGAAGACTCAGCTAACGACTCAAGGAGGCTTCAATCTTGGGGGTATCAATGCCACTGGACAGGTGACGCCACAAATGTCATGTTATATTTGCTTCATCCTCATGTAACACGACAGATACCATCCTTGCCCGGCAACTGGGGACTTGTTGACATTAGAACCCCACTATATGCTCACAAGATGCACGCAAAGACTGAGGGCACCTCAGAATTGCAACTGATTTTTTCAGACGAGTTTGAGACTGATGGACGTACATTCTATCCTGGGGACGACCCGTATTGGGAGGCAGTTGATCTGCATTACTGGGTCCGCCTTTTGTTTGATGATGACGCCATATATCAACTGACGCTATTCTATTTGTAGCAAACCAACAATCTGGAGTGGTATGACCCCTCAGCTATAACGACTAAGGATGGGTCCCTTGTTGTTACATTATCGAAAACACCAAACCATGATCTCAATTATATGGGTGGTAAGTATCTCAGTCTCGAAAACGTGAGCGCGCTATTGAATTCCTTCACCAGGTATGATCACGACCTGGTTTGTTGTTTCCCATCTCCCACTCTGCGATCAATTCGACTAAGCGTTCATAATCAGGAACAAATTTTGTTTTACCGGCGGTTATATTGAGACTAAAGTACAACTTCCTGGGGCTAATAATGTCGTCGGACTTTGGCCTGCCATATGGACCATGGGAAATCTAGGACGTGCAGGGTACGGAGCTTCCCTGGAGGGCATGGTATGCTTATCATGACGTCCAATCTCGATGAGTTACTTAAACTAAACGTCATAGTGGCCATATACGTACGATGCGTGTGACGTCGGTACGGCGCCGAACCAGACCTTCAACGGCCTGCCTGCTGCTGCTGTCACCGAGGGCGATCCCTACAACGATAACCATCTGTCCTTCTTGCCTGGGCAACGGTTATCACGGTGCACATGCAAGGGGGAAAGCCATCCTGGACCAGTGCACACTGACGGGTCGTATGTTGGACGTGCCGCACCTGAGATTGACGTTTTCGAGGCTCTGGTATGTCCTTTCTGGACTCTGTCGCCTAACGACACCATCAACCATGCTCTCTTCAGGTAAACGCCGACCAACTCGCTGGCCAGGTATCGCAGTCATCCCAATGGGCGGTACGTGCCTTGTCGAGATATGTAACGTGTATTGATGGGATTCTTTCAGCCCTTCAATGCCAATTATGTCTGGAAGAATACGTCAAGCAACTTGGTTATATATGATGATACGAAGACGGAACTCAACTCCTACATCGGCGGTGCTACGCAGATGACTACGTCAGCGCTTACATGGACCAATCCAGATGCGTACGAGTTGAATGGACAGGGTTACTCAGTCTATGGTTTCGAGGTCAGTGTTGTTGATACTGCTGGTGTGTGATTACCCCGCTGAATGAGTGCTGCTAGTATAAACCCGGTATGACTTCAGCATGTTGTTCTTTCGGTACAGATGCTTACACGATAATTTGCACTTGCATTTAGGGTTTGACACAGGGGTAGGGTTTCTGATTCGTCCCATGCAGAGTACGGGTGGCTCATCCTATCACACAGTATATTACATGGGTTTCTGATAACGTAACTTCTTGGACGTTCCGAGCTCCTGGTATGGACGCAGATCCTACTGTACAAGTGGCAGCACGCCCAGTTCCCGAGGAACCAATGGCAAGTTGGCTACTCTCCCGTCTCGAGCATAATCGCTGATGCGTATGGCAACAGTACATTATCGTCAACCTGGGCATCTCTGAGAATTTTGGAAAAGTCGACTTTGACCATTTAACATTCCCAACACAAATGAAAGTCGACTATATCCGTGTATATCAGCCTGCTGATGCGATAAACTATGGATGCAGCCCGCCAGATTTCCCGACAGCGGATTACATCAACACGTACGTTTCTAGGCTCTTCTCTCCATATTGGCATTGACCCGGGCACCTTAGATACATCGATGCATACACGAATCCGAATCTCACCACATGGGTCAACGATTACCAGCAGCCTTTCCCAAAGAACAGTTTCCTCGGCCAATGCTGAGCATCCACATTTGCATCCACATTCAGATTCAAATTCGCGGTGCCTGGAGCCCGCGCTCCTTCAAAGCATATATTACAAGTAGTCACGAACTAATTACGCGAGTTTCGCCACCGCGCACGCGCATGCGCGTACTCCCGCGGCCGCGCGGTCGTGGGTCGTGGCCTAGTGCTCGAACCCGAACTCGCGTGCGCAGATGGGTAATGGATGTCAGGACACAGCGTCGCGGTTGGTTGGTTGGTTGGACTCGGTGCTTGCTTTCTTTTAGTCGTTCTTTTATCTTCATTAAGTAATCTCAAAGTACAATTTGCGTGTCTTTTTCTTTTTGTGCTTAGTCCAAGTATGTAGTTCAGGTTGCATTCAGAAACCAACCTTCTTCAGTCGTTTCCCTAGCTACGCTCACCTCCCGCCACTCCTCTCGTGGCATAAGCACAAATACCCACCCCAACCATGTTTTTCGATCAATTTCAGGGAGCTCGGACGTCCTATCCAGCGCAGCAAGACAATAAAAGTCAAAATGTCCAAATCATACAAGCTACTTTAATCATGTCCGGGTATCACTCCATCCCATTCCTCATATTATCATAGCTGCTCCTTTCATACTTGAGCCAATTATGCTGGTCATAACGCAGCCCACCCATCGCCTCTTTAACAACAGCCACCAAGCTCCTGCCAGGCTGCTCATCCTTTCCCGGGCCCCCCTCCATCCCATCCCTCCCCTGCCCCTTATCGCCACTCAACTCCCAAAACATGCTCCCCGCCAGCCCCTCCTTCCTAATCCACTCCCCCTTCCACCGCCCCACCTCCTCGCTATCAAAACTTACCATCTCCTGCAACTGCGCGTTGTACCCCCAGCTCGCGAGCATGTGCGCGTCGTGAGAGACAGAGGAGCCCGGCAGCGGCAAAGCGCGGTAATCGTACACGCCGGCCTCCCAGCTCCCGCCGCCGACGCCGTTGAACGGTGTCCCTGGTCCTTTGGTGTGCATGAAAGAACGCCCGTAGAGGGGTATCCCCATGACGAGCTTGGAGCGCGGGACGCCGTGCTGGGCGTAGTGCTGGATGGCGTTGGCTGCGTTGATCGGTCCGCCGAGTACGTTGGCCTGGTGGTTCGCGATTGGGTCCCATGAGCCCGCTTGGAGGTGGTTCAGTGTCAGAGAGAGAGGGAGAGGGAGGGAGTTGGACGTACAGAAATCGTATGCCATCATGTTGAAAAAGTCGAGAGACTTGTTCATATCTGCGATGTGTAGCTTTTTGTAATGATCCGGTCCGCAGGGCGCTGCGATCTGGGGTGGGGCGGATCAGTGGGTGGATGTGGCGAGGATAGGATAGGAAACGTACAGTGAGGAGGAACTTGTAGTGTATGCCTTTATCATGCGCGTGGGTGTCGAGCGCAGCGCGGAGTTCTTGGAGAAGCGCGACGTAGCCTGTTGCCTGCTCGTCGTTGGTCGGGTACTCGTAGTCGACATCAAGCCCGTCAAACCCGCAGTCCTCGAGGATGCGCACGGCAGACTCCACGAAGCGCTTGCGGAGGGCGGGGTTGACGACGACAGGGTGGAACGACGGCGAGTAGGTCCAACCGCCGATGCTCAGCAGGACCTTGAGATGGCGGTTCTGCTTCTTGAGCTTGTAGATGGCCTTGAGGTTGCCATAGAGGTTGTTGCCGACGTCGTTCCACGAGTCGCCCTCGTAGTGGATGTCCTTGTCCGCCCAGACGTCGGATAGGGTGACCTCGCCTGTGTCGGCTCTGATGTTTGCAAACGCGTAGAGGATGTGGCTGACGGGCGGGGTGAGTTGGTAAGAGCGAGCATGTGGGGGGTTTACATACGTGAGATCGTGAACTGGGATCTTGGAAGGCGGGAACTTGCGGCCATAAATGCCCCTGGAGATGAAGAATGAGACGGCGGATAGATGCAGATCGTTGGGCATGATACTGACCAGTTCACAAAGCTAAGAAGGGCGGTGAGCGGTGTGGATGGAGGACAGAAGAGATGACTTACTAGCCAACGCTGACTTTTCCTTGTTCAGGCATTGTGTTATCGATATTGGTTGGAGGTGCGATGATGGTGGTAGATGGAGAAGGAGCGAGCGTGGGGGCGGCTGGGCTAATTGTGTCAAGGGAGGCTGACGGTCCGAATTTGTATGACGCAAGTCCGACAATTACGAGGCCGGCCAGGAATAGCAGGATGTACCGGCGGCTATGGCTGGGCTGCTCTGGCGGGGCATGGGCGCCATCCTCGTCGGTCGGAAGACGAGTGTACGTCGACGCCATCCCCAGCAGCGTAAGATAGCCTCTATATCACATGACTAAAAGTCCGAGGTACTCTATCCTCACGTGGTCCTTGTTCCCGACGATCTCCCAGTCGCCCTATATAACACCATGCATTCGTCCTCGTCTCATCACCGATGAATCACATCTTAGTGATTGCGACTGTCCTATCGCTCCTCAGTGCCGCCCACGCCCAATCTGCCGCCTGGGGCCAGTGTGGAGGCAGTGGATGGTATTCCTCTTCCTGTCCAAGCCTATATACGTAATGAGCGTGTCTCTAGGACTGGCGCCACGACCTGCGTTGCCGGCTGGGTCTGCACATCCCTCAATCCTTGTATGTGTCTGCTGTTATGGCCTGATCTCACATACTGACGACCACCAGACTACTCACAGTGTCTCCCGTCGACCACTAGCACAGACTCTGTTGTGACCACCACCACAGCAACGACCACGGCGACAAGTCCCGCTGCCACTGGCTCTCAGATCCGCACTGTCCAAGACCCCGTCTATCACTTTTACCTCCAGGACGCCGGTACGCACGGTATCCTTACTCCCTGTATCCTCCTGACTGCTCGAATAGACGGCGTTCCAGTTCTCGGACCCGAATCCTCCTCTGGATACTTCACCATAGGCAGCACCATCTCCCTGAACAACGCAGATGGCTCCAACCTGTATCTGAACATCGATACCAGCGGGACAGCCTCCTACAAGCCTCTGACGCTCGACGCTACCGCGACAACGACTGACTGGGGACTCGAGGGCGACACCATCATTACTACGTCCCCGCGCCAGTTGAATTTCCTTGCGTGCGCGACCGACGACGCGACGATCTATAACGTGTATTTACAAGAGGGGAACGATGTACCGGCGGGTAGTTGTACTCTTGTGACGATGCATTTGCCATGCTTGTGTTAACTGTTTGTGCAATGTTAAAGGTTTTCCGTCAGAAATACATTTACAGCACTTGAACCTCAACCAAGGCTGTACATCCGAAAAATGCAAGTTGTGCTCAGTTACAATTTATCCACGTAAACGTAGCCTTTTATGTCCGTACACCAGATCCCGCCAACATCCTCCGACCTCTCCGTCTAGACCTCGAAAAGATTCTCGAGGCACCAGGCGATCGTCCGCGTGCCCTACTCTCAAGGGTCCCCTTGGACACCACAAGGCTCGGTGTGCCATCGACATCCACAGCAGCAACATGCACAGAAGGACCAGGGACCTGCCCATCCTGTCTCGTCCCCCTCCCCCGCTTGACCTTGACCACAACAGCCGTAGCAGCCAGCACCACCAAAAGAAAAAGGAGCAAAATACACCGTCTCCTTCCCGTGCGGCCCTGGTACCCCTTTGCCTGCCTGAGCTCCACAACAGCCTCGTCAACCCGCACCGCAGTCTGCTCGATATTGTACTCGATGGAATCGAGCAGCGTGCCTTGGTCTATGATCAAGACCGAGAGGTCCTTGAACAGGTCTGCGAGGCTCGAGATTGAGTTCGCCAGCTCGTTGAGGGAGTGAATGCGGGAATGAATCGCATGTTGGTCGTCGTAAGTCCCCGAATCGAGTAGTTGGAGTTGTTGCGACTGCGATTGGGAGAGGGACAGTGATTGCGATTGAGTGTGTCTCTGTTCGCTGTGTCAACGAATCAGGACAAGATGAGCACGAGGGGATGACATACGGCGGCGGCGACGTCGTCGTCGGCAGCACTCGTTCCTTCGAAGCCCTTGAGAGAAATCGCACCCGAGGCAATGAGCAGGTCTTGGTTCTTGATAGCATGGCCTTGGAGTTCTGTAGCAAGGGTCAAGCCCATCATTATTCGTCGACTCGAGTTGGTCTTACGCACTCTCCATGTACACCCTCTGTTTCTTTCGAAACGCAGCACTGAGATCCTGCACCTTCACAGCTAACCCGCGCTGCACATTCCTAGCCGCCACAACCTCCGAATGCCGGCTCGCAGCCTTTACCGGCTGCTGCTGCGGCGGCGGGAACGAGTGTTTTTGTTCCTGTTGCGCGATCCCGATCTTTTGTATAATAGAATGACACTGCCGAAACTCGCGCGTTATATCCGTCGTAAGAACCTCAATCTCGCGCTCCTCCTGCGTCCGATCGGCAAACCCAGGCAATACGTGTTTCGCATGAAGCTTGTCGAGCGCAATTACTGTTCCAGTCCAGCAATTATCATGAAGTGAACCCACCCACACGCAGCGTATTTTCCTCACTCACTTTTCGCGTGGGTGTCAGCTAATATCATCTCCACCTGTTCCGAAAAGTCTACCCTGGTACATGCGGCGGAGTTAGTCAGTTATAAGTCGCAAAAGGGTTAGATTCACCATTTGGGCGGGAGGGACGCATCGAGAGTTAGGTGCTGCGGTGTTGAGATGAGCAGCTCGTGTTCGTCGTCGTCGTTGGTGTCGCCCCAGCTCGTTTGTCGTCGTGTACGTGGTATTGACTCGCGGTATGAGAGGAATAGACCAGTCCGGGAGCGGGTTGTACATGAAGAGGAGGTAGCGGTGGAGGTCATGGACGAAATAGTACTGTGGCACGTGGCCGGCTCGCGTCCTGAGTACCCGGGCCAAGATCTCGTTTGGAAAGCTCCTCTGTCATGTTAAGTGTTCAAAGTATATATATATTCGATAGTTGAAGAGGCATGCGAATATTAATGCGAAGGCACAATCTCGAGTCTCGAAAGATCGTTATGTAGATCGTTAAGATGTATTCTTATTTCCGGATGTCAGGTAGGTACACGTAGGTAGGTACTAAGGTATAGGTTTCCATGCATGAACGACCGGGGTCCGTGACATGTGGCGTAAGTACCAAGGATGCTGCATATGCCAAGTATCTCCCTCCTTCGAGTGCCGAAACCCAGCCACAGTGTCTTGCAAACGTTGACCACTTTATTCTACATGCGTCTTTCCGTGGTTGATCGTTGATAGCGAAATTGCGAATCCGAGAAGTTTAGCGGCCATACAAACAATGCGGCCTCGCAGACTTCAACTGGTGTTTCTGGTAGGTCTGGGCTTTAGGCAGAAACGGAGCAGTTGTCTCTATTTATAAAGCTAGCTTTTTGAGTACAGGCATTTTAGACGCGTTTAAGACCACAGTCGAAAATGACGCATATGCTGGGTGCATCGCACGGGGAAACCACTCGACATTGGCATCACAGATAGGAAACCATTGTACATCGAGGTGGCCACTTCACTAAATGACATCAGGTGTACAGCCACTCGCTTATGACACTCGAAACTACGACCACCTTCACAACTCCAGATACTTGAACGCACCTGTCCTTGATGTGCTCTCTTGCGACGTCAGTTCGTCTGAACAGTGCTGATTTTCCCATCAAGTTGACTCTATCTCCAGGGAAGGCATTCGATATGGTTGTGGTCACTATGTCGTGGTCTGTCCTCCCATCTTGCTTTCTCTGGATATAATTGCATCACTTACTTCGCTGTATACAGACTCGCGAAGTAGCAAAACGGGATTGCGGTACCAAGTACTGTATCCATTCTCGCCATCATATGCAGAACTGCCCGCATTGTCCCCACTGTAATCGAGTGCGTTGCGGTCATTTGGCATAACCACGTCCTCGTATTCTCACTCCGGTTCAAAATTTCTAGTATTATGGCCCCGATTACGTGCAAAAAATAGTTCAAGACAGCAAAGCCTATTGCAACAATTGCGAATATTGGTACAAAGGTCCTGGTTCGGTACCAAGAAAATAAGCTGTTACGAGCGCCATGGTTACCCGATCGACGTCATCCCTCACACTGTGCACCTCTTGTTCCGTCAGCAAAACTCGCTATCACGCTTTCCTGCATTTCGATACTCATACATCTTATCTATTTATTCTACCTGATTTCATTGCTTTCCCATAATACCAACTAGTCACTATGTATACCACTTCAATGTAACATTGATTGAAGCCAGCTAAGCTGCCCTTTCCATAAGGATAGTCAGTATATCGATGGTATGATCGTAACATCTATGGTTGGAAGCTAATGAATAATTGCTATATGATACTTTCTCCAGTCTTCGGTGCGATATCTCGTCACCAGACAACAGCAAGACCCAAAACTTCGTTTTCCACTGCTCGGTATTCCGTACGGAAGAAACGCCGTCGAGTCTCCTCTCTTACTATATCATCCTCAAACCCACACATGTCGTCGTATATCCGACGGGACAGTCCATCGGCCAGCTGATTGCGAACATCTGCAAATGGCTCACGCCAGTACTCCTCCTCGACCTTTTTGGTCCATTCCTTCGAACCCCATCGTGCATTTTGTGTAACATCGAGGGACACAGCACTCTTGGCTCTCGGTACAACAGCAACACCACTTTCCTCCCAATTCCTCTGATACCCCTCCGAATCTGTTGCAAGCATTGACGGCGGTCGAGAGGTACTAGACGGACTAACGACGGGCTTCAGCTGTCCACCACCATTTACACAGCCGCCAGGGCACGCCATGACCTCCACATAATCGTACCCACGATCTTTCTTCTCTTTGTCCTCTGCTGCCTTCCTACCTGCTATGCGTCGTACACCCCCAGCAACCGAGCGTCCTGGAAGCTTTCCTGCTGCTCCACTTCCAGTGCGGAGACCCCGCTCTCGGCCGACGCGCCGTACAACATTCTGCAAGTTTCTGAAGCCGTAGCATTTCGCTCCCTTGAACACTACATCTCCATCTCCCGGTACACCTGTGCTTTTCGTAAGGGTGTACTCCTCGTTATCTGTGCCACGAATGGCTTGGACATTCAGCGTCAACGGAACATCCGAGGTCGCTTGAAGGTGGGCAATGATAGCATGCAGATATGAACCAGATGACGACCCTGGGTGCACCAAGAGCTCGGGAAAGTTTATCGTGGGTAAGTCTACAGGATTTGTGGGATGCAGGTGCGGGGCATTGTGGAATGGATCAAAGGCTCCAGATGAAGAGGTGGGGAGATCGTCGTCAAGCTCGCCTGGGACAGGCTGCATGATGTCCCACGACTTTTCGTTCATGAGACTTTCAAGCTCGCCAGTCGTAATAACACAGTCAACGTCGCGTGTTGAGTACATGTCATTGTAGAAATCAGTGCGAGAAGCCTCAAGTTTCTTGTCGTAGCAAGGCATCACCGTAACATGATAAATCTCACCCGGTCTAGAGGACAGATCAGGGACATGGAAAGGGGATCAGTGAAGGATACGTACGTCTTACCCCAACGCGCACTCATCCAGTTTTTTACCAACGTGCCCATGACTTGTTGTGGACTCTTCGTCCGTGAGATAAACGGGAGCATTTCCGAGTGTGCCTTTTCGGCATAACATATCCATCCCGGACATGCACTTGCAAGCATCGGAAGTCCTTTCGCACCTTCTCCTGCCGAGCCACTAGTCACCTCGCTTTTCGATTCCTGCATAGCAGCACCCCACCGCTCCTGAAATTCGGCGACATGCTCCTGAAGCACGAGATGACGAGCGAAAGTCGTGTCGAAAACAAAGGCAAACCCAAGAGATTCTGTACAGAACGCGCGAATGCGGCGGAGAATTTGTCGCGGAGTCGGGTTTTGTGTGGATGATGATGCTGCCGCCGCCGCAAGCGAGGCAAGCGTTTGGGGAGATATTGAGATGACAGGGATTTTGTAAGGCTCGGAGGTGGGTACAGATGATGAGGTGTCTAGTATTCTCTTGTTGGATTCGAGAAAGGTTAGGACTTCGGTGTGTGACTGGAGAGTGATAAGGACAGATTCGGCCGAAGTAATACAACCACTGGATTGGACATTGATTCATTACACAGTCGAAGATAGGGGAAAAACTTACGAACACGCAAGGCAATCATTCAGATTTACTTGAGCTTGCTCCAGTTTCTTCGTTGGGGCAGGAGCCGGGTCTTTGTCATCTTGTGGCACCTCGTAGTAAGCGCCGTTCTGGTCAATTTGAATCGCAGTCTGGGCAGATCTGTTATTAGTGAATTGCCAAGAGATATCCAGAAGCGATATATGCATACTGCAGCAGCACCTGGATCCTTTTCTGGCGCTAGAGAGTTAACCTGTGTTACGGGTTTGATACAAGCCTGAGATGGTCCAATAAAATCATTTAGATCACTGAGCGTCTAGGAAGGTAGCGAGATTTAGCCTGTACTTTTGCAATCGATAGTTATATAGACATACAAGGGCACCAGAAAATGCCATGGATGTAGGGAGTTCGGTCCAGGTAAATCATCGGAAATCGCGGTGAGAGATCGACCCAAATAGACTTTTGATCCTTACCGCACGTGACGGACCAAAAAATGAAATCGGTGTCGCCACAACGTAGCTGTTGTCTCTCCTTTTCCTGAGCTGTGCTTACCGCCTGAGCAGACATTCTTTGCGTCAAAACATAAAGCAACATATGAATATAGTTAGGCACTTTACCGGTTCATGATCACAGAAACGTTGAGCAATTAGTCATCAAAGAACCACCATGATTTTACTCGGTTTCTGCCATTTCGCCCGTCCTTCTTTATCCCCAGTTCAGTTTGATTCACGCCCACGCATGTGGACAGTCCCAATTACATACCGGTCCAGTTTTCTTTTCGCAGCTTCGGTTTATGAAGACTAAAACTTATGAAAACATTAAACCTTATGTTGAGTGGGTCCGATGCTGTGAATATCGCCATGGTGAATGAATGTTAGGTAACCTACGTATGTAAATCGTAGTTTTTTACAAGGCCCGTGAAGACATCATTGGAGTCAGTGAACGTCGTCTGCGTCACGCGATCCGCGATCGAAAATTCGAAATGCTTATTGAGATTATGACCATTAACTAAGAACCCAATCCTAACCTTTGCCTTGCAACTCCCATCATGGCTTTTCCTGCCTCACGTACGACCGCCCTGACTCGCTTTCTGGCACGCCGCTCCTTCGCCTCGTTGCATAATGTCCCCCCACCGAACAAGAGGTAGAGTTTGTCGCCACTGTTATTTTTGGCGATGTACTGACAAGATTGTCATAGTCCCACAGGTACGTTGTATAGCTTACAGGCCGCCACCGCACGCCCACGCTGAACAGAAACTTAGCCATAGTATTGATGAACATGGGTGGCCCCGAAACTGTCCGTTAATTGCTTCAACCCTAATTTCCTAGCTTGACATTCTATTCAGGTTTTGGAAACTCATGACTTCCTCAAAAACCTTTTCTCTGATGGTGACCTCATCCCATTGCCATTTCAGCGCGTTCTAGCACCCTTGATTGCGCGTCGACGGACACCACAAATAGAGAAACAGTACCAAGACATTGGCGGTGGATCACCAATTCTGAGGTGGACTCAGTTACAGGGCGAGAGCATGGCAAAGCTCTTGGACGAATTGCACCCTAAAACAGCTCCCCACAAGGCCTACGTAGCTTTTAGGTATGTTCGCCCTATGACAGAACAAACGTTGGCAGAAATGAAGGCAGACGGGGTGAAGAGGGCGATCGCGTTCACGCAATACCCACAGTACAGTTGCAGTACGACTGGGAGCAGCTTAAATGAGATGTTTCGGAAAGGGAGTGCGCGCAACACCGGAGATATTGAGTGGAGCGTTATAGACCGATGGGGTACCCACCCAGGGTTTGTTGAGGTACGTCTCTTTCACCCCCGATCTATCAGTTGAGTAATCTACGAACAGGCTGTAGCACAGAATATTGAGGCTGCCCTTGCCAAATTTCCTGCCTCTACTCGGAAAGACACTGTTTTATTGTTTTCGGCACATTCGTTACCCATGTCTGTTGTCAACCGCGGAGATCCCTACATCCTCGAAGTTTCGGCATCTGTCTCTGCCGTCATGGACAGGCTTGGGCATAGCAACCCTTACCGTCTGGTCTGGCAATCTCAAGTGGGTCCATCAGCATGGATGGGGATGCAAACGGGGAAGGCGCTCGAGGGTCTAGCACGGTTAGGTAAAAAGCAAGTCGTGCTAGTTCCCATTGCATTCACCAGTGATCATATTGAAACATTGTATGAAATTGATCTGGAATATGCCGAGGAGGCGCGCGCGGTAAGAAGCTCTCTCTCGTCACGAAACGCAGAAGACAAAGAACTGACCTCTTTTTTGCCTCGGCAGCATGGCATAGAAGTTCATCGTGCGGAGTCACTTAATGGGTCGCCGGTGTTTATTCGGGCATTGGCCGATATTGCTGTACAACACTTGAAGGACTGTGAGACCGGGAAGGGTCCAGTTAGTACACAGTTTGGTCTACGGTGTCCGGGATGCACGAACGCGACCTGTGAGCAGCAGAAGACGTGGTTTGCGCGTGGAGGTCGTTAGTAGCCTGTATAGCGAGCCGAATGACGCGCCCTTTTATATAATTCCGAAGGCAGCCCCACCCAGAGCTTAGTATAAATCTCATTGCAATTGGCTGCTTAGTCAGCCATTTTTGGATTACCGTTAGCTTCTTAATTTAGGCGCGCTCGAAATCTCGTATATAAGTCTAGAAGATCCATACTTCTTCGCTATCGTTCTTTCCTTCTCTAACATGGCCCCTACAACCGTCGTGTCCTCCCCAGGCAAAGTTTTGATCTCGGGAGGCTACCTTGTGCTCGATCCCAAGTACTCTGGGACTGTGGTGTCCACTTCGTCCCGGTTCTACACCGTCATCCAGGAAGATGCCTCTCAAGGCGCACATAAAATCCGTGTGAGGTCCCCGCAGTTCTCCAGTGCCATCTGGGAATATTCTGTCTCGATGGAACAAGCTACTGTGAAGGTGGAGGAGTCACAAACGAAGTACGTTGAAAATACTAGGCGTTAAACATACATTGCTCTTACGAAGATGAAAATGTACTTCAGTACTAGCAAGAACAACTTCGTCTACTTAGCGCTACAAATAACACTTGCATTGATCGCTGAAATCAGCGGAACCTCATCGGTGAACAATTCGTTAACCAAAGGTCTCGACATTGCAATAATTGGAGACAATGACTTCTATTCGCAAAGAGAAAAGGTTGGGACGAAGCTCAATTTCGAGCTCAGGATTAAACAATTGTTCTTAAATAGCTTGCTTCGCTGCATCTCCCTCGAACTCTCGGCTCCCTCAGTCAAATCCCTCCTTTTACTTCTACTGGAGTCCTGCTATCCCAAGTACACAAAACGGGACTTGGATCTTCTGCGGCCCTCATCACATCCCTCGTCTCTGGTCTGCTAATCCACTTTTCAAGCATACCGATGGACGCTTTTTCCGTTACTTCTGGCGACGGTCGCTTGCTAGCCCACAATCTCGCACAATATGTCCACTGTTACGCTCAAGGAAAGGTGGGCAGTGGTTTTGATATCGCAGCGGCCGTATTCGGCAGTCATATCTACACGCGCTTCAATCCTGCAGTACTGAACGGATTGATGAATAAGGAAGCGGTGAATCCCAGTTTTTATTGATTCTGAAGTCGCTGACACAAGAGTATCTATTCCCAATGCAGCTGCGCTCTCAACCTCTCCTTCCGATACTTTCACCCTCTAACAAAGCATGGGACTATTCCATCCAGCCGTTCAAGCTCCCGCCCCTAACGAGGCTTATGCTCGCCGACGTCGACGCGGGCAGCGATACACCCACGCTCGTGGGCAAGGTCCTCAAATGGCGGACAGAAAATCCTGAACAAGGTACGACATTCCCTTTCTGTTGCCATCATGCAGTAATTTCCGCTGCGTGGCATGGGTCAAACTTGGGCTGACAGTGGACACCTGTCTTTTGTGTTGATTGTCCTGTCCCTTCTAGCACTTGCGTTGTGGACTGACATAGATAGTTTGAACACGAGGCTAGCCCAAGCGCTCGCTGCCTTGTTAGAACTCTACGAGAAAGATGGCCCTAGTTATACCACTGCACTCAAGTATATTGCCTCTTTGCAACCCATACAGGTCAGTCTGTAGAACCCCGTTGGAAGGACACGTCCTTGATGATATCTTTTCCAGTGGTTAGCCAATCCCTACCAACCTGAAGAGGAAAAGCCTATTATCACGAAGTTCTATGATGCACACATGATTTCACGGGTATCCTGTTTCAGAATTTTGTATTCCCCGTCTTTTATTCACCGCCGCGTCTATTCAGGCTATTCGCGTCAGAATGAAAGAAATGGGAGAGCTGTCCGGAGTCCCTATCGAGCCGGAGGAACAGACCAAACTCCTTGACTCTTGCATATCTCTTGCCGGGGTCGTCGGAGGCGGCGTCCCAGGCGGTGTGTTAATCGTGTCTTTCCTTTCTAGGGCGTCAGAGAAACTCACGTGAACTGTAGCCGGCGGATACGATGCGATTTGGCTCTTGGTATGCGACCCTGTTGACTCGTCGCCAGATATTCCTCCTGTGCAGCGTGTAGAGCAAGCGTGGAGCGAATACACCGAGCTCGATGTATCCCCTCTGTCTGCGAAGGAGAGTTTTTCAGGTGGAGTCTGCGTCGAGAGCGTGGATGCAGTCATAGGTTTGGTGGAGATGACGGCTTTGCCATCATAGTTTCGCAATTGGCGTGAATTTTGGACCATTTAATGTACTGTATATACATATACACATACTTTTGCTTATACCAGATGTACATTGTACGTATTCTTCATTATACATGCTTGCCTAGATGTGTCCCAAATTTTGTGCTGAACATTTGAAAGACTTTTTGAATGATCAATTGAGTTGTAGAAACTGGAAATATATATTCCTTGCTACGAGCTTGTCAAAACCTGTGGCACCAGTAGGCTCCAAAGTCGAATTCATATCACTCGATGTAATGCACGATCATAGAGTAAGGCATTCAGTTACCAAGTTCTAAGCGTGGTACATGCTCAATAACACACTGACGTCCAATTGATAGAGTCAATAATCTATGTGTACATAAATGACTCCAAACCCCTAGACTTATCATTACAAGCATATCCTCGGCTCGCCTTTCGCAGACCAGGATTTCCCAAGAGCAAGGAAGAGCGAGATCACCATGGCCACGACACCAAAGGCTACACAAAGGACTGCAGGAAGCTTGGCGCGACCGTGCCATGGAAGCTTGGGATCTAATAATCTGAAGTAGCAAGCCGCGGGAAAAATGTATGCAAGCGCCGTTGCAGAGACACCGCCCGTGACTTCAAGCATGACACCGAGATCACATGTTATGAGTGCAACTATAGGTAAGATGAGCATATGTCAAACATCCAAGAGGTGAGAAAGAATACTGATGAGGGAAGCAAACAGGATGGTTGTCGTGAAGAAGATATGACGTTGTTGGTTGAAAGCCTCATGCGAGAAGAAATAGTTCTCGATGACCTGAAGAGATGTTGAAGTAAGGCAAGTAATTATAAACGGAAAAGGGCATACCTCTCTACATACAAACAACTCTAGCGGTAATGTAGTAAACATGTTCAAGCCAAAACAAAAACGGGCGACGTTTATCAAGGCGTCATTCTGAGAGACATAAGGTAAGTTGATACATTTCTGCACAAAACACGACAATCTTTTACCGAGGCGAAGTTATTTAAGATGTTTCCTTGCGTCTTGTTGGTGAATATTATGTATGCTGATACCGCCAGCGTTGTACAACACACAAGCGAGACGAATGTCGAAATATGCGTTACTTTCGCAAAACGGTCAAGAGTTGGTGTACGAAGACTTCCATATATGAGGAGAGTGTTGTGGTGACATACTATAAAACCGAATGAGTCACACATGAGTAACCTCTAATTATCCATACCGAAAGCGAAGCTTATCACACCAATTGCCTGGAAAATGCCAGGTTGGATGATGGTGAAACGTTTCGATGGGTCCCCTCTGAGGTCTGACGATGTATGTGGACCCTCAACAATAACGGACACGACAATTATGACCATGCCGATGAGGGCAATGCCCGAAGCCCGAGCAAGTTTGTGAATGTCACGATAAAGAGAGAGGGGATAAGATACACATGCTGTACACAGAGCAATGATGAACTGGCGGTTAGTGAATAATTTGAGAACTGGGATCGTATAGAGGTTGGGGAATATCGAACGAATGACGTGTGGTATTGTATCGCCGATGATGATGCCAAAGGCACACATGCCTGAACTCAATCAGAAAATATCCAACTCTGTGGAAGGTGCTTACCTCCAAAAGCAAAGGCGAACTGAAAAAACGAGACAGCGGCTCGACCGCTAGATCCAAAACAGTGATCCATAATTTCGATATAAGAATGTCGACCGCTAAGTTTTGCGTTGATGACGATGAGACGAATTGTCCAGTCTGTGACGGCGCACAGGATCGCGAGGAGAAATAATCCAGTGAAAAAGCCAGCTTGGCTGACTGCATAAGGCAAACCTGCGTGAGATTCTGAGTCCAAGACGAACTTAGAGACGGATTAATAAAGTACCAATTATGCCTGCGTGGAGTTAGCGTGTGGAGTTATGCTACAGAACTTTCGGCAGACTTCACCTGCGCCAAGGATTGAGTTTGCCATGTTGGCAATGGAATCCAACAGACCACCACCAGCATTTCTCTTCCTCGCCAACTCATCCAAGTCATAATCATAGTCTCCGGACATCTCATACCCATTTGGAGCATCTGTACTTCGTCTCCGAGTGGTGTCGACCAATCCAACAAGCAGAGGCATGGTCTGATCTGAGCGCCCTCGTGCTGGTATGCTTTCGACGTCAATATTTTCGTCTAATTCGTCGGAATCCAGATCAAATTCTACACAAAGAATACATTGAATTCGCAATTGCGGATGGCCTGCATAACGAGACTGGACACGTACACACCTGCTTCACGGCTAGCAAAAGTTGACCGCAGCGGCGGCGCAATAATCACAGGTTCTTCCTGGAACCTTACGGTATGGTCTGACCGCGCATGCAGTATGTTTTCTTTCGCAGAGTCGTCATCGTCACTGTCGGCGGAGAAAATGGTCTGATTATGGCTAGCAGATCCAAGAAGTGGTTGGGAATGCTCTGCATCTGCTGGCAAAGTTAGTTCCTTTTTTGCAGGTTTTGGAGGCATTATAAATGAGTGGATACAATGACCATGGAGAGCGTAAGCGATACTCGTGAAACTTAAAAGGTCTGCATCTCTGAATGGTATCACGTGATAGGCAAAGGCAGGCAAAGTTACTACAACTTGTAGTACAACTCTCTCCATTTCCACATTTCGCGTTGGTTTGCTAACGGACGGAAGTTCAAGTGTTCAAGCAGAATGTCATTGCCAAGGCATTACGATTCACGTGGATAATCTGATGGTACCAAACGCCAAGAAAGTTGAATCGATCACTTTATCGAATGGTCCAGTCTCCATCCTGGTCAACCCCTTGACTTTTAGCCGTTCCTTGCGTCGCCACGTCATTACAAGCAGGCTTATCTCTCTGATTGTTTTATCGCCATGCTCTGCTCATTATCCTTCCCCTCTGCTAGTAGCTTCTTGATGCTCCTTTTCACGTTCACTTATGCCTTGGCCAATCCCCAGGCTTCTGTCGAGCAATTAGCAGTTGATTATGGACTATCTACGAGTACATCTCTTCCTTTTCCAAGTGCAACGCAAAATACACACGATACTCAGAAACTTCTTGTCCAAGACTGGTCACTCGGCAAAGGGGCAATCCAAACGAATCCTAATAACCTCGCCTTTGTTGCGGACCCCTTTCCTACGAAGCCAGTAGCTATTGGGACCACAAAGAACCTAGGAAAACCTGTCCTACAAGTCACTTATCCCCAAGGCAGCTATTCGTCGGAAAATGGTGGTGTCCAATTCTATAACTTGTGGAATGCTACGGTGGGATCAAATTTCCAGACAATGATGGTATCATATGAAGTGGCCTTTGATAATTATTTCGACTGGGTCAAGGGCGGCAAGCTTCCTGGATTGCGGGGCTCTACCAAATCGAACTTGGGAGGGTGCAGCAGTGCCAAGGCATCAGCCACAAATGATTGTTTCAGTATTCGACTTATGTGGCGCAACAGTGGAAATGCCGAGGGTATGCTTATCTGAACTTGATGCTCATCGTTTTTTGACTGGAAGGATTTGCAGTATATGCCTCCATACCTACTTCAAACGACTTTTGCAACCAACCCAGAGTTAGCTGCGCCTCAGATGCAACAAGCCTGCAACGAGGAAAATTTGGCTTTGCCAGTGGCCAGTACGTGTTGTATCCAATCGCACAAAGCTAGGTGCTTATGACTTACAGATGGAATCGTATCACTCTTCTTATCCGTCTTAACGATCCGCAGAATGCCGATGGAAACATCCAAGTCTAGTTAGTCCTTGTCTCTTCTTAAATATGGACGGGTGTTTGATATTCCGTCGCAAATTCTATAGTTACAATGACCTATTGGCAATTTATCAACAAGACCTGCAGCTCCGGACAAATGCGCAAGTCTATCTAAATGGATTATACTTCTCGTACGATCTCCCAAATATGACATCTCCTTTAATATCTAATAATATCCAAACAGAACTTTCTTTGGAGGTAGTTATCGCCGTCTCTGTCGTCAGTTAGGGCGCTGAAATTTAAATCTTGATTTCCAGGATCAGATAAAAGTTGGGGTACACCAAACACTACCCACACGTACTTCCGCAATATTCTCATGTATGGCAGCAGTGTCGCCTCAAATTCCACAGGCAAAGCGATCAACAGCGCGTCTCACTCAGTCATTCACATAATTAGGTCTAGCGTCATGAATCTTATCATGTCAAGTGTGACGGCTGCGGTGTGCATACAAATTTTTCTATCAGTAACAGGGTTTCTTGAAGTGTAATGTTGCATGTGGGCAGCTGTCTAACTTTGTATTGTAATCCAGTTTGTTTTCTGCACATGATGGCTCATCGACGCATTATCCGTTATGCAGTGACTTCGTTTCTGAGACGTACTTAATCAGTCGGCATGCAAATCACTCGACACGTCGAAATTAGTGTGGCACGAGTAAGCACACGTGACAACGTCCCCACAATACACGTCACTTTCCTCCTCCATATCTTGGAAGGGCAGGTTCCCATACTGTTTTCCAATCCGACCAGATTATCTATAAAATGTACCGTCAACACGTTCTTCTATTCTCTCTTCTTTCTTTTATGCAGATCATGTACGTTGCTAGTCAAGAGATTTCAGTTGAAGAAATCGCTGCGCAGTATAGCCTCACGTCTAGCACAACCCTACCATTTCCTAGTGCTACACAAAGTGCAAAGGATACAGACTCCCTCATCGTATCAACCTGGTCTCTTGGAAAAGGCAGAATCCAGGACAATCCAGATCACCTAGCATTCGTCGACGATCCTTTTCCAAGCACGTCCGGAGCAAGTTCTACCAGCCCAGTACTTCAAGTCACATATCCGGAGAACAGCTTCGGCTCCTCGGATAGTGGTGCACAGTTTATCAACTTGTGGAATGCAAGCGACGGGTCGTCATTCCAGTCCATGCTCCTTTCTTACGAAGTGGCTTTTGATACGGATTTCAACTGGGTCAAGGGCGGGAAACTCCCAGGATTGCGCGGTGGTCTGAATTCTACCGGCTGTAGTGGTGGTAATGAGGTAGACGGGAAGGAGTGTTTCAGCACACGGTTAATGTGGAGAGAGAACGGGGAGGGAGAAGGTATGCACTCATGATTCGCATTCTATCTCATTCTCATCAGGCATATTACAGTTTATGCATACATACCCACTCCGAACGACCTTTGCTCTTCGCATCATGTCATATGCAATTCAGACTTTGGCACTTCTCTTCAGCGTGGCGCTTTTGGCTTCGTCAGTAACCAGTGAGCGACTTGTGCAATTTGGGAAGGTTTAATCCTCACATCAGATCAGATGGAATAGAATCACCCTTCTCGTTCGTTTGAATAATCCTCCAAACGTTGCCAACGGCAATGTTCAACTCTAGTTCGTCGCTCCCCGCAATGTCTCTTTCTCAATCGGGCTGATTGATATGACTTTCCAACCCAGTTACAATGACTTGAAGGCCATTGATCAACAGAATCTCCAAATTCGCAGCAGTTCGTCGGTTAATGCGAACGGTCTATATTTCTCGTGAGTATGACTTCTTCTGGTCAGTAGTCTCTTGTTGAATGACGGTACTATAATTTAGGACCTTCTTTGGAGGTGACTCGAATATCTGTCATCATCATACAACATCTTCTCATCTTGTTTCATAATAGGCTCTGACAACAGTTGGGAAACACCTTCAACTACCCACACGTATTATCGCAACATCCGTTTATACGGTGGAAGTGCAGCGTCCAACCTCACTGGCCAAGTTGTAAGCGCCGCTGATCGCACAGCACGTTTTCAAATGAGTATTTCGCTCCTTTGTCTTACCAGCATTGCATGGGCAGCCATGCTGCTTTAAGAGAAAGAGTGGACATGGATCCACATTACTTATCATTATATCACCAGCCAATCGGATGTAACTTATCAAGTTCGAAGACACTCAGATCATAGACTTTTATTATACCCTCCCAATTTTCCTGTCCTTTAATCTCTTTTCTCAGGTTCTGGTACATGATAAACGTTGAGCTGATGACCATTACTTGCTCGTGGAAACAGACTTGAATAAAGCTGTGTCTGTTTGGAATAGGAGAAGTTAAGCTTCCTAAGTATGAATCGTACGCAACAACATGTGTGTAGTACGGACCCCTGGCTACCCCTGGCTGTTCACACGTACTCGCCGGTAACCTCTGACCTTTAAAAGTGCCGAATTTCCTGGAACTTGACTCGTTCTTGGCTCGTTGCCGAAGTTTCCGCAACAGTTGCAAATCGAAGACCAGGGCCCAGTTTATAACTACATATTCCTCGCTCAAATTGCAGCCAGTGCTAGTGAGCGTCAAAACAAAAGGTGTCAAGTAGAAAGATACATATGTAATTGTTGCCTGCCTTGATTTAGCTTGATTTGAATGCCGGACAGATTTTCTGGATTGATGGTTGTCACTTGTTCAAGGAGCCTCGTTTTGCTATAAGTATCGGTCTTTTTTTATAAAATTCTCCGTGTTTACCGCGATCTTCCCTTTCCCTTGACATAGCGTCAAAATTTGCATTTCTAAACATACTATCTTCCTTAAAAGTCACCATCCTTGGCGTCGTGTTGTCCGTCTTCGAGCTCACAGCAGACATTCTCGAATCCTTTCACAGCCTTGAAGCCGAAAAATTGCGATCCTATTGATACCTCAATGTCCTATCCACCCAAATCATCGGAACTTCCCTATCACTCTCAAAGCCGCAACTCCAGCTGGGATTTCTTAGCAGGCATCAAGAAACTCGAGCATTCGTACGAAGAATTTGATACACGAAATTCGAGCCAAGCCCACCTGGTCTTTGCGGATGGAGACATGCCCAAGAGCAAGGTAAGCCAGGATCTACAAAGATCAAGGCTTTCAATGTTGGAAATTAATCCAACGTTGTCAGTTTCTGAAATTCTATAATTATCTCTTAAACGTGTCGATTGTGACGCGCTGGTTCCTATTCATTGTTCCTGTACTAGCTTTGCTTTGGATACCTGGAATACTCTCACTGACCGTCTTTCCGAAAACCACTGTGAGTCGAAGCCATTCCTCGGACGATCCCATCAAACAATAATCATTATTTCTGCCTGCTAGATATGGGATGTACGACTGTTATGGTGGAGTGTGTGGCTCAGCGTAGCATGGGGAGGTTCGTTGCCTTAGTTGTTGTGAAGAGAACTTGTGTTGATCGACTGCATTAGGATGGTGGGTAGCACTCGCCTTCTCGTAAGTTTGCCGACTTTTAAGAGACGCATGCGATATTCATGGTATGATGTTGCTATTCTACAGCCTCATGATTCCACCCATATTTAGATTCACCATCGGCTTTGTGGCGGTGGGAACACGGAGGTACATTGACTGGATGGCAGTTCTACACAGGTCTGTTACTTGATGACCAAACGGATCATAGTTGTTGATTCCAAACATATTCACAGATATATTGCACTCTTCGCGTGGACCCTAACTATATGGATTTCATGGGGCCCTCTCATCGATGACCAACAGACTGACAAGGCCGGTACCAAAAGCATTCAGGCTTCTGATACGGCTGCGCGTTTGCTTTTTGCATTTTTTCTTTGTTCAGCGGCCCTCTTATTTGAAAAATTCTCCATCCAATGGATTGCTGCGAAGTTCCATGAACGTTCTTATGCCGGTTCGTTCGCCTCTGATTGAACTGTTCGAGAACTGAGATTTGGCGCATGACAGAACGCATCGCCGATCAAAAGTTTGCTGTCAAGTCCCTAGTGGCTTTATATCGCAACTCAAAAGATATAGCAGGACGATCGGATGACCTCAATGATGGGCAGTCCAAGAGAGGGACCGTTGATGCCAAACGATTCTTCAAGAAGTTTAGACAGGGCGTACGTATGGCCGCCACTACGACTACCACGGCGTTAGGAAATGTGGCTTCGGAAATAGCAGGAAGGTAGTATTTACCCCAAGCTGTTTTCTCAATAAGCATGTTGATTCACGCGATCGGGGTACAGCTCTGTCCTTCAACCTAACTCTCCTCATGCGATGGTCAAAACTGCCTTGGAGTCCGCCAATAAGTCAAGACTGGTCAGTTCAAAGAGCCGTTGTCAGATACTTTATCCTTGCTTCGAATCAACTGACAAATTCACTTTAGCTTGCCCGTCGGCTTTTCTACTCTTTTTCAAAACCCGATGCAAAATATCTCCTCGTAGATGATATCGCGCCGTATTTCACAACTCCCGAGGAAGCCGACCACGTCTTCTCAGTTTTTGACAAGGACATGAACGGAGATGCGTCTCAGGATGAATTCGAAATGGCTTGCTTGTGAGTACAAGCTTTCGAGGCACTGCCCCTCGGTGCCGGATAGCGGCTTTCCCGTGTCGAAAAGCGCGTCAAGCTCATCATTATCGCTCTAGGGAGATCCACCGCGAACAATTATCTATTGAAAAGTCTATGCAGGACCTCGACAGCGCTGTGGGACGTTTGGATAATATCTTGATGAGTGTTTACACCGTGGTCGCCCTCATCATCATTGCCGTCGCATTGGTGTGTCTGTTTGCGCACATAGTCAGGTTGCCCAGGTTCATTCCTGATCCGAAATTATCATTTTTCAGGAAGCGCAGCTGGCTACTATGGTCACGGGGGCCGGGACTCTTATTCTTGGTTGGTGCCTGTATCTTAAGGGGTCTTGGATAACGATAATCTGATGTCGTCATTGTCCTTAGGTCTGAGCTGGTTAATCGGTGGCAGCTTACAAGAAGTCCTTGCAAGCATCATTTTCCTTTTTGTCAAACATCCATTCGACGTTGGCGATCGCGTCTATATCAACAAAGAGTACTATACTGTCAAAGAAATTCGTCTTCTCAGCACGGCTTTCATTGATTCAAACAACACTTTTGTTCAAGCTCCTAATACAGTGTTGAATACATTGGTATAAAGCTTTTTTCTAAAAATCTGTCGTTGTTCATTCCCGTTCCAGTTCATTCAAAATATTCGTCGTAGCCCACAAGTAAGTTAAAATACGCCGTTCGATCCCTCTTATCGTATCGTAAATACAGATGTCGGAGACGTTCACATTTGACGTGAGTTATGCCACCACTTTTGAAGATCTGGAAAAACTGCGCGAGAGGATGCTCGCCTTCGTCAAAACAGAGCGACGTGATTATCAACCTGCCTTTGATGTCGTAGTAAAGGGTTAGGAAAGGTTTTCATTTCTTCAATTAAATCAATGCTGATTATAACTCAGACTTCCCGGACCAAGAAAAGCTGTCGCTGTCAGCTGATATAAAATATAAGAGTAATTGGCAACAGGGGGCCTTGAAAGGTTCGACCAATTTGGCTGGATATATATATATTACTTATCCCAATTGCAGCAAGCCGGAGAAATAAGTGGATATGTGCTCTAAAAACAGCATTGGTTGAGCTCAAGATTTACGGCCCCGCTGGCAACCCTGATGTGCAGCCCCCTCCAACGCGATACACAAAGGTACCTTACGAGGAAATTAAGGCCAAAGAATGTCAAGCAACAGAAGAAGCTTCAAAGACACTACCTAATGAGTGGCAACTCACCGATAAAAATGCTGCGATTGGTATGTGACATCTATGGTCCTCGAGACAGACGAAGACGTGATCCTCCCTAGTTGATCAATCCAGGAACGTTTTTGGAGAACTTAATGAGGTTAGTGTCCACATTTCCGATACTGAAGGATGTATTCACATCAGAAGCTCTACGTGACAAGCCCGAGGAATTTTCCAGACAGCCCAGGTGATAATTTGAGACAGAAATCCTCAGCACCCCAGATGCCCCTTTCGGCCGTTGGGTCGTCTTCAACTAACAGGGCAGACGATATTGAAATGTCGACAAGGCATTAGCAGGATAATGTACTGGAATGGAAGCAAGCGACCGCTACCATCATAATTCCTATCTGCATTATCATATCTCACCGACGACCTGGTTGCCAGTGAAAATTTGTGACTTTGGCAGATGGATCATTACAAGAGGTGTTCACGTTCAGGCCCTCATATGAACACCGGAAACCCCGGGATTATACTACCTACTATATTCTACGGACGCCTTCTATAGTGTCTCATTCTCGACCCCTGATGAAGAACTGTGGTAGCAACATACACAGAACGGTTGCTGCATAGTATTGCATAACGACCCTTAAGGCCATTTTACATGTGGAATGAGATTAAAATCAAGGCTGCTGTTGTACCTGTGACTGGCCTACGTCTTGTGCTGCTCTTCGAAACTCCTACGTGGGTGGTCCAGGATAGATTGCCTTCCTACTTTATTGTGGAATTCTGAAATTGTTACATGTGTTAACATACTGACTTTTCCGGATCCACAATTATGGTTGATGAAGTGGTTGGTTAAGATCCAGTATTTATTGCTCAAAGTAAAAATCGTTACCATGTTTGAAGCAATTTTGAGCAGGTCATTGGACTGCGACAAAATTCTTGAAGTTCCGACAGAGTGAGATCAAGAGGTATCAGTACAATCGTTGTAAATGCAAGTTGAAAATTGGTACTACACGTTCCAGCCATTGGCTTGTTGTCCGGGACTACTCCATCCAGCGCTAGTAGCACCTCCACCCCATGCGCTTGTCGCGCCTCCACTATTGGCAGGACTGCTCGAAGACCATGCATTAGTAGGAGCACTGGCTCCTCCCCAGCCGCTACTGCTACCAACTCCCCATCCTCCACCGCCGCCACCCGCACCCCATCCGTTGGCAGCAACTTGTCCATTAGTTTGTGATTCAGCTCCTGTGAGCATATCCAACTCTGGCTGAGATTTCAGCCCGAGGATCAAGTTCGCTAATTTGGTTTGCAGCTCCGCCAGACCCTAAAGAAACAGAGATGAACGATAAGTATCTGGATTCTGTATTGGCATTGATCAGACCTTCATGACAACCTCTTGGGGACCCAAGCTGCCATCCGTCTCGACCTCAAAATAAAATCGCCGTGGCTGTGCATTAAAATCGAAAGGTTCATTATCACGCGGTGCTTCCTCTTCCTGAGCATTTGCGCTCAGCGGCCATTCTGCCCTTTCATCTTGTTCGAACCAATGTGTAGTATGGCGCATCTTATTATAAGGGTCGTACTCGAAAGCGACAGCAGAACACGGTGACCATTTAGCATGCTCCTTGGCAATGCCCTACAATCGCGACGTTCTAAGACCTGGTATGAAGAAGAATTTTGCGAAGTAACCTGCCTTTTTCGCCACGCATCTCAACTTTAATTGTTGGCCTTTGCGTATTTTGCAGATCAAAATGGGAGGAGAACCATCATCTTTAAGACAAAGTTTTAGTGTGGTAGTCCTCGGGTTCTATGGCGAACACACCTTTTCCAACGGGACTCCCAAAATTTTCGCTACGTTTTGCAATTTCATCTCCAGGTTCCGAATACTCCGCCCAAACATCAGGACTTCCAGCGGGAATAAGATCCAAATGATGACTCGACACTTCCATGGTGGAGTCGTCGTTGCATTGAACATCCAGGCGCAACATGAGAGAACATGAGTCGCAACCGGCAAGGCATGTGCAATCCTACGCAATGATATTCAGATAGGATGAGATATGAGAAACTAGATTGCTTGCCCTCGTATTCCGTATTGCTTCATCACAGTTCGTGCTGATTAGAGGCACCATTCCCAACCGATGTGCAATAAATTCATCGGGTAGAACAGTAGTATTGATTTCAATTTCAACCATGTCAATTGCTGATTTCGTGTTCAGAAATGGGACGCAAACGCGATGAAGTCCGTACCAACTGTGGGTATGTCTGCCATCATGACTCTGCGCAGCGAATTGGCGAAACTATAAAACAATGGTCCACCTCAACACAAGGTCTGTGTGAAGATAAAGTGAGGTTGGGCCCACGCGAGATCGACATTTTTCAATATAAAGTTGACTCTATCTTTCTTGAGTTCACGTATGTGTACTGTGGGCTCAAGGTCTTCGTGTCCCTGCATTGTGTATAATGAACAGAGAGAAGAAGGATCTAACAAAATATAGCCCTGCTTCCTAACAATTATAAACATATTATTTGAACCTTAGTCAGATCTTCAAGTTGGAAAATAAGAGTAAGGTATGTATGTGATTCAACAGTAAATGGTTGCTCATAGAACATCGATTAGTTGTACCTGTTTCAGCTGTTCAAATGGTGTTCTGATGTGAGCAACTCAAATTTGCGTCATGGATCAAGCATGCAGGGTGTTCGCTCTTTGACACAATTTCCAGAAGAGACTCGGAAAGGTCAGCCTAAGCGAAAATACGCACCATGCGACAAAATTGTTTTGAGTATGGCTCAAATGGAACAAAAACGTTACTTCTCTGTCTGTGTCAGATGATGTCATTTCCACTCTCCATTATGGAGCATGTGGTCGAAAACAAGTAGTTCAGAAATCGCAAACTCGAACTTGTAAATGTTGCAAGGCCAAGACTATTACTTGAATGCTAATGTCGTCTTTTGGCCGCTCCTTTTAGCAGTCGATGCGGAAGTCCAACAAAGCGAGGCAATCGGCTTCTATCTTCAGGTGCTTGTTCAAGTCTGATCGAAATGAGATCATCTCTCGGTCCGGAGGTCAGGCTCCCCACCATTTTCGCATCCGAGGATGACATCTACTTGGAAGCACTTCTGTGTCAGTGGACTCTAGCTAGACCTCGCAGAACCTTTGTAATTGTGCACCTTCACCCTGACCCGGTGGGCAACCTGAAGCTTTGTTCTCCGAGTCGCAATAGCTTCGTAGACAGACGATTTAGATGAAGGTTAGAGTCCGGCGCCCATAGTGTATGCCGAAAGGAAGCAAAGCGAAATGCAAGACGAGGATCTCGGGGTGAGAAAGTCTGCATGCGGTATAGAAAGTAGAAACCGCGGGAACACCTCCCGCCGCGGAAATGTGAAAGGTTCGTCCCTCAACATCATTTGTTCTGTAATAGCCCTGAGCGTGATAAGTAAGTAGTATTGGAGAGTTCCGTGGACTGACAGCAATTCCCTTTGTGAGCCAAGCGCATTTCCATATAAACGTGATCCAAAAAGTGATTCCGCAAATTATCTTTACATTCAACTACTAGCTTATGGCGTGGACTCCAGTACGGACACTCGAGGAGAGTGAGTGGGTCTTGTTCATATTTGTCTTCCTGGGCGACGAATCGATGACTCCTGGTAGCTGAGGCTATTCTGTGCGCGCCTGGCCATATGCATGAAGTTGAAACTATCTTTCTCGACGGACGGCCCCAACGTATATACAAAAACCTATGGCCATCAGCGCGATCACTCTGGCTGTCTTCTGTCCAAAAATACCGGCACAGGACATACATCGTTTTTGGAGACAGACGATGCACCTACAATGAGGTCCACCAACGTGCCATTAAAGTTGCTGCACTCTTCCGCCATGTATACGACATCAAAAAAGGTGCTTTTCTGTTGCAATACTTGTATCTTCTGAATGAATTAGCTCTATCGTTCGATCTTTAGGCGACCGGATTGGTATCTGTTCGCGCAACAATCCGGAATACCTGGTCTCTTTTTGGGCTTCTCGTGGGTTTTTGCGCGTGATCATTTGTAATTTCAACTTGTAAACTGTGCTCTCAGACTTGCTCGGTGCTGTTCCAGTTCTAACAAACGCGTATGTGCCCAAAACAATGCGTTTACCAGTGTCGTTCATACCCTAAACTAGATGGCTTCCCCTTGAACCTCTTCGCCACTGCCTATTACATACAGACTGCAAGTTGATACTTCTTGACCAGGAACGCGCTGACAGGCTAGCCCCTGCCGTCTTTGATCTCCTTAGAGACACACCAGTCACGGGTGTCCTGGTTTTCAATGACCAGAACAACGAGCATGTATGGCAAGGCATGAGTTCTTTCCATGGTACCCTTCAAAAGTATCGTGGAGGCATCGCGGATATTCTGGCAGTAGATCCAAAGATCATGCCCGAAGACAATGCTGTCATTATGTTCACCTCGGGTGTGCTCTCTCACCATTTAAAATCATTATTCCTGTTGACAATTATCCTGTTCAGGCACCACTGGCCTGCCCAAGGGCGTATTAAGCACGCAACGCCAATTCCTGTCTAATATTCCTAATGTAAGATCACCCTTTTTCTGTCATACATAGAGAGAAATTAATTGTCGAAGGTCACGGTTGGGAGCTTAAGAGCAAGTTTACGCAAAGGCGAAGACTACCCGGACTTTGACAAGAACGAGGAACCCCAAAAAGGTATCCTGGTCGCGGTGCCATTGTTCCACGTTACAGGCACTACCAGCTTCTCGGTGAGACCATAGCTTCCCCATCCATTTTTGCCTTGACTCCTCATTAGATGATGGCGACTGCAACGGGTATGAAAATAGTCCTCATGTTGAAATGGGTTGTAGAAGATGGTCAGTCGTTCTTTGCATGAGCCCTTGAGCCCTGATCGCGAGCCGCCACATCAGCTGTAAGGTAAACCACACACTTTTACCACCACAGATAACGGTTAAACCCATAACTAGGCTGATTCAACAGGAGAACGTTCGCGTGGCAGGGGGGTGAGTAGTTTCAGACACTTAGGGCAGTCTATCTCATTGAGGACTTCTAAGCGTACCTGCCATGGTTGCAGATCTCACGGAAAGTTCGTTGGCCGGGCATTCTCTAGATGGTCTCCTGTTTGGAGGCTCTCCCGCGCCTGACAGCCTCGTTCCCAGAGCCCGTGCCGCGTTCCCTACAGCAGTCATGTGCGGTTGGCCTTGCATTCTGCTCTACAAGTTAGATTGACAATCGCGCCTCAGGATCCAAGGTTACGGATTAACAGAGACAAATTCCATTGCAGTCTCAGTAAGATAGCATTAGTCTCGGTTGCTCATGACTGACATTGTTCAAGTTCGCTGGTGAAGATTACACTGCCAGACCCACTAGCACGTAAGTTGTTTTGTCCGTTTTTCGCGCGCTCGGAATTGGCTGAATTTGTACCTTGTAGTGGTCGAGCATCTCCCGTGAATGAGATTAAGATTGTCCATAATGGGATCGTGATGCCACCCGGTAATGTCGGCGAAGTTTGGCTGTACGTGATTCTTGTCGTCACCCCAGCAATGTAAAGACGCAATAGTCAGGCGTGGTCCCAATGTTATGAAGTGTTACTGGCGTGAGCCAGGTGAGTTCAGTGTTTTCTGGTCCATTAACGATGGAGTTGACTTTCGCTTTACATTAATAGCGGCCACTGAGAAAGTTATTACTCTAGATGGCTGGTTGAAAACGGGCGACCTCGGTTTTTTAGATGAAGAGGGTTTTCTATACATCAAGGATAGGTGTTAGTTCTGCCAGAATCTTTTCTCCCGATAAAGTAAAAACTGACATTATCTTTCCCTGCAGTGAAAGATATCATAATACGAGGTGGAGAAAACATTGTGAGTCGCGTGGTATATGTAATTGGTTTGAAACCATACGAATGGTGAGTATTTCAGGACTCCGTATCGGTGGAGAATGCCCTATATCGGGATCCTCGGATCTTAGAAGCTGCGGCAGTGGGTATTCCGGACGAACGTCTTGGCGAACTTGTAGCGGCTGTGGTCTCTGTCAAGCCTGCGTACCAAGGAAGCGTGAACGAGGCCAGCTTGATAGGACTGGCACGGAAACAGTATGGTTCTTCAATGTGTCACATGGATCCACGCTAACGCATAATGCGATAGCCTTCCTAGGTTTGCAGTACCCGTGATGATCGTGATTTTCAACGAACCGCTTGGTGCGTGTTTTTCGCGCTGTTTTCCATAATGACATTCAATGACCTCGAATCGTAGAGCACACACCATCAGGAAAGATTATCAAAGGAGAACTTCGCAAGATTGCTCGCCGGCATTGGGAAGCCCGATGTCGCAATGGTACTGCTCGTGAACCCTTGGCAAATTTATGATGGCGAAAATTTCAAGTGCTGACCCGAATGGCAGCAGGCTGGTTGCTAAAACAGGGAGGAATAAATTATTAATTGCAGGCATACTCCCCCGATTCATTTATGCATAGTTATAATGTACCATACACTTTGCGACTATGCTTGTACTGGGAATAAGTGAATGAGGTGCCTCTTTCTGTTGCCTATTTTCGGACAATTATGTAACCAAATTATTTTTCGATCATGGCTTCTTGACAGATTGAAGACTTATTTCTTTAGTCAAATGTCTGTCCATGGTTGCGTTGGGACGCCTCAGCCTGCGCGTGTAACATGAGCGATGCAAGGCCCCAATCGCAGCCTCAAGGCGCCTCGGGTTTTTCATACGTCTCCCAGTTTCGTGCACACCTTGCTGAGGTCCGCGCACACCTAGTTGGTGCCGTTGGTGACCATCCTCCGCCTTCATTCATCCCGCCCACAGGCTACTGGACTCCGTCAGAGAAGAACGCTTTCTTTCACTCTCTGAGTGTCTATTCTCGTCTCAGGCCTGATTTGGTAGCTGCATCCATTGGTTCAAAATCCATTGTAGATGTTTGCGCTTACATCGACGTCCTGGATGAGGCTATTGCTCGCCATGGTCATATGCTTCCACCAAGATCCGATCTACCCAGTGCAATGGAAGTTTCTAATGTCTGGATTTCGAGGGAGGAAAACATGGCCGAGGATATAATTCCTCTAGAAACTAGTTGGGAGCGAGACAAGCTACTACTTCAAAGGGAAGAAGAAATTTCTATCAAGAAAGGTTCGCAAGTCGATGCTCCGCCCATAGAGGAGGGGCTCGTTGCTGAAACTTTGGAAACTTGGGAACGTGTCAGGAGGAGATGCTGGGGCCAAGAAGACACACTCAGCAAGCTGGAATGCCATCATCTCAAGGTTATGGAGCGTATTCTGAACGAGGCAGAGTCCGGTGATACAAACGTAGAGGAGCCTCGTCCCGAGGATCAGGAGACTGAGCCTGCGGACGAAACACCTCCAAGTCCTTCGGACCGGGACTCCCAAAGCTTCGTTACCAGTGACGGGATGCTAGGTCAGTTTCTTCTCGGCTTTCGGGAATCTCAGTCCCTGATCAACCCTTGATTACAGGCTCTGCCTCACAACGGTATCTTGAGACGCCACATGTCGAAACATCTCACGACATGCTCCTTGCGCTTAGCTTCGCTTCTTCCCCGCAAGCGTCGTCGTCCGACTCTCTCGTTGTTCAGCCTTTAGGCTATTCCCGATTACCGAGCCCTGACGGTGACCGGGAAACCGGAATTGATCATTCAACGCTTAGTCCAGTGTCACGTAGACGTATCCAAAAACGGTTCTACATGCGGCGCAAGCGTGCTGCCCAACGTGGAGAGGACGCGGATGTTGTCACTAGAAAACTTCAACCTGGCAGGAAAACTAAAGCTTCCAGGTCGCGTGTAAAGCAGTTTATTGAGCTGGATGTGGACGGGAGAGACGAGGATGATTTGATGGAGGTTGATCAGGGAGATCGAGGAGCTATCATGTCGAATGTAAATGTTGTCACTAGAAGACTTCAACCGGGCAGGAAAGCTAAAGCTTCCAGGTCGCGTGGAAATCAGCCTATCAAGCTGAATGTGGATGGGAGAGACGAGGATGCTTTGATGGAGGTTGATCAGGGAGATGGAGAAGCTGTCATGTCGACTAGATTATCACCGGGCAAAGACGGACTGCAGAAGGCAGGGATTGACGACAACAATGAAGAGGATCATAGCGAAAAGTTGCAAGGCCACCGTCGCAATAAAGGCGGCATTACAAAACCTTACAAAACTAAAAAGGATCTCGAAACTAAAGGCATTGACTGTAATACCTTGATTGACGGAAACTTGGGATTTTTCCATCTATCGATACTTAGTAAACTAATGACGTGAGGTTAGGCTTCTTGTCACCAACAGAGATACTGACTTCGATTGTACAGATTCTACAAATCAGGATATGATGTCGAACAATCGGATGCAGCTTCATCAATATCGGCAGATACTATAAGACTGTTCTCCGCCATCCTCGTGGAATTCGTGACTGAAGTCGTACATCGGTCTATCACCTTGCGCGAGCGAGAAAATTCTATGAAAGCTGATATCAAAGTATATCGTCGGACTAGCGATGACGTACGCGCGCGTTCAGCTCTTTGGATCGTTTCTGATACTGATAGGCGCAACGATAGATCACAGTTGAAAACGTAATGCATGTTTTAGAGATGATGGGTATGATGGGGTTGAGCAAAGAACAATATTTTGCGCAGTTATTAGAAGACGATACACCAGCGTCATCGGAAACCGAACAAGCAGACGACGAGGTGGAGGCTGATGGCAGCGAGTATGATGGGGAAGATGAGGAAGATGAAGATGCTAACGATCCATCTTCCCTCAAAGAATCAACCGTCTTCCCCTTGCTCCTTCCACTTCAGCGTGAAATTTACCCTCCTCTCGTTACTCTGCCAAAGTCTCTAATACCTCGTTCTCAAGCTCGTCCAAAGTCCGTTGCTCCTGCTGATGATTACCTCATGCCTGCAGAAACAGACGAGGAAGAGTTATCTGATGAACTCCGTGACGAAATGAGCATAGAAGATGCAGACCAGGTGCTTGCGCAGAACTACGAGACCGACCTTTGGAAACTTTTGAGTGGGCGGTAGTAGGTATTTTCGAGAGAGTATTTACAGTTTCATATTGTACGCACGGAGATTAACGGTGATACATGGCAGGTATATATAACTATAGCTTTGCGTTTGGTTCATTTTGAATCCGTACGATGGCTTTGCCCCAAGTCTCGCGTCGTTCAATGGCGGCCAAGCCCTCAGAAAGTGTTTCGAGGGTATAGATACGCTTATACATGACAGGAACTATTTTACTAGATGCAAAGAGACTGGGAAAAAATAAGATCAAGTGCAGGTCAAGATCTACGAATGGTGACTCACTCGAGCAGAGCTTTCCATACGACAGAAATTCGGCCTTTATCAAACTCTGAAATTCCAGCAGTAAGTCTCAGATATATCAACAAAAGAGTCGACGCACTGGAATACGGGCCCCAATGTAATCCGACAAGAGAAATGTTCTTAAGAAGTACGATGTTCATGGGCACCTATAGTCTCGGGTTTCGCAAGGTTGACTGTCCTACAACAAAAGATATACTGACCTTTTCGATTATTCCAGCGGCAAATCCAATGACCAATGCTCGTCCTTTCCATGCAATACATTTCAAACAATCTAAAGGTGCAAGGCTGAGATTAGCATTGATTTCAACAAACACATAACACACCATTCATAAGGCCAACTGGATCATAAATCACATCTGCACCCTTTCCTCCAGTCAATCTCATCACCTCCTTTTGCCATCCAGGCTTTGAATAGTTTATGCCGAAGTCAGCGCCACCGTAACGCTTAGCGACCTCAACTTTTGAGTCTGAGCCTGCCGCCGCTATTACTTTAGCACCCAGAACTATCATTGATCAAGCTGTCATCTATACCCAAATTATCCAGAAAGGATCGAGAAAGTACCTTTAGCAAGCTGCACGGCAGCGATTCCTACACCACCTGCGGCGGCTGTTACTAAAACCCATTCGCCTAAATTGATTGGCTTATTGTTGATTTCTACGAAAAGGTAAACTGACAACGCTATTCACCTGGTTTCAAATCAGCTCGACCCACCAGAGCTTCGTAGCTTGTGGGCCAAGTGACGAACAGACCTACGATCTTCGGTCGCCTTGTCACGCTACAAGCACTTGAGGCACGCACCAGCACCTTGTTCATATGTTATGTTATCTGGAAGAGGCAGTATTTGCCCGACATCGGCCGCAACTTTGTCTGCATAAGCTCCTTGTCCCGCACCAAACACCCGGTCTCCTGGCTTGTACGGACAACCTTTGGGAATCGGAGAGTCCTTGGATATCTTCCCTGAAAATTCTGCGCCAAGCACAAACGGCAGGGTAGGCTTCGACTGATGCTTTCCTTGAGTTTGGAGGATCTATCGGAATGTCAATATTACTACACAACCTTGCACAAGCTCCAACCACACATCGAAGAAATTGAGGCCGGCACTGTAAACGTCAACGAGTACCTGACCAGGACCTGGCTTGGGCTCTGGTGCGTCGGTAGACAAGGGTATTTGGGAGTGGTGCTTGAGATCTGAGACGACGAAACCGCGCATTTCTGTGTAAATGGTTTCGAAGAGGCGCAAGTAAACCCACGTGCCGCATTGCAACTCCGCGGACTGCCGATGTCCTTTCCCAGACTCCTGGCACTGGCAGTATGTTGGGTAGGTCCTTCAGTCCCTTCCTCTGAAATTTCTAAAAGCTGTTAGTCATTGGCCTCACCGGTGGGATAGCTACAGGGAAGTCCTCCGTATCCAAGCTCCTCAAGGAGAAGAAAATCCAAATCGTTGACGCCGACCTTTTGGCGCGTGTGGCCGTCTTGCCGGGTACCAAAGCCCTCAAGAAGATAGTCAAGGAGTTTGGACCAGAGATACTGCTCGAGAATGGAAGCCTCGATCGCAAGAAGCTTGGAGAAATTGTTTTCAACGACGAGGCGAAGCGGAAGAAGTTGAACGCTATTGTACACCCAGCCGTAAGGTGGGCTATGTTCCGCAAGATCATCGAGCACTATACTGGCAGCGAGAAGTATTGCGTACTTGATGTTCCCCTATTGATTGAAGGAGGGCTGTGGAAATGGGTCGGCCAGGTTGTCGTTGTATACTGGTGAGATCAGTTCCAGCTCATCCAGCTCCTTTGTCTAATACCTTCGCCCTCTTCAGCTCAGCCGACATACAACTTCAGCGCCTTATGGAGCGCGACAACTGTACTCGTGAAGAAGCCATGGCACGGATTAATGCACAGATGCACATCGCCGACAAGGTGGCTTATGCAGACTATGTCATTGACAACTCCGGTACCCCTCAGGAACTTAGCGTGCAGGTTGACGCGTTTGTTGAGAAGTTGGATAAGGAGATTGGTTCGCTCTGGTGGATTGGATATATCCTTCCCTTTGTTTCCTTGTTGTCCGCCATTTGGCTATTGGTGGCGCGTCGTCTTTTCCGGAAGAAACCAAGAACTCTTGCAGACAAGACAAAATAATCTACTGTAACGGATACCCAAGACATGACATTTGTCCCACATTGCTCCTCCGGGCCCAGTCTCAGAAATGCCCAGACGTCGAGGACATCAAGGAAGGAAAGTAATTTTAAATTAAATCCACTTCATAGAACAACAAATACAATAGTATCAATGCGTTTGTATATACAGGAAAAAATGGGATGCTGTTTCTACTCTTTTTTTTGATGTTGGTATCAGTTATTACCTATCTACTGCAATTTTCTGCTTCATTCTTAGAAGAAATGCATAATAATACCACTCCATGATCTAGCTGAAGGCAAAACCTTCGCCGCCCTCGTTGATCGCCAGTAACAGTTGTTGTCGGAGCATCTCGTATGACGTGTATTGCGGAAGGTCGATCTGGTTGAAGCCTAGGCAGTAGGATCAGTATATTATTCTATTTAGACCATGAATTGTCACCAACAAGTATGAGCTTGTGGCAGGCGGTCCGACTCCCCGTATGCTTTGTGTATCGAAAACCTCTGGACACCTTGGACGCCTTGTAATTCAACGAAACCACCAAGGGGCACACGTGAAGTCCCTGTCGCAAAACTGAGGACTTTTGCACGCTCGTCGCGGTTAAATGACTTGAGAGCACGCCACCACCAGACGATGTTCGGATCGGAGCTGCTGTATCCGTTGTATTCCGTAGCAGCTCGCCATTCGTCCACGTCAATATCAGGTGTGCCAGAAATGAGAAGTTCAAGTTCCTTTTCATTAAACTGGAGGGATAGCTCAGTCAAAGGAGTTGCAAGTGGGATGATGAACAGCGTACAATGGTAATGAGATCCTTGGGAATGATCTCATAGAAGCCACTTGAGAGGCTCTCGATTTGTTTCTCAATGGACGAATAGAGTCGATACTGAGCAGAAAGCTGCACAAACTCTCGCTTGTTCTCTTGCGTTACAGAGGTTGATTCACCACCCTCTTTCAAAGGCACGATGCGGCTCACGCCGAACTAAAAGAACGGTCACTCAAGAATGACGACTTCAGCTTTGAAACAGCACGAACCTCATCCGCTTCAACGCTGAAAGTAAGATCGAGTATAGTGGGGTCGTTCTCAAGGATCCAGCAAAGGGATTTATAATACTCCGGGTCAACCCATTCAACATCCTTGTAGTCGACGGGTTTGCCCAACAATTGTCTATACAAGCTGCGCGCGAAGTACGCGTCGAGAAGGCGACCATCGTAGATAGCCTTCCCTATCACACGGCCCACGAACTTGAAGAACGATAGGTGTTCAGGGTTAACCCAGGAATTTTTATTCGGCTGGTATGTGAGTTTGTCGGCGGCACAGGGCTGGAACAACGCATTGTTGGGATCGAACATTTGCCTTGCTAGGATTTGGAACCATTCACGCGTAACACCACCTGCGTCCACACCTTCTTCGTCGTAGAATCGCACGCTGAGCTTGCCATGTTTGATTTGCTCGCCAGTTTTACGTTGCAGGTACTGGAAGCTATCTTCAAACACTCGTGCTCTGCGAACGTTGAGCTGAAGCGTGCCGTGATGCTCGCGAGAATGAGGTCGTCGGTGAAGTTGTTGGTTGAAGTAGTTCCTCTTGTTATCGAAGTCAAGCACGCGCGGATTGTGGACCAAAAGACAGAAAGAACCACTCATGAGCGAGGGATTGTTGCGAACCATTAGATTCAGAACTTTCCTGTGATTATCGGTGAATGAGACAAACAGATCCTCCATCGATTCTGCAGATGTTGAAGGTGACTTGGGTGACGATGATACGCGCAGCACTCGAGCCGCGTTCAATATGCCTTTTGTACCAACATATTTGCAAACAACCATCAATGCTTCGATGAGGGGGAGAAGAACTGTGGCAATGTGTTCTGTGGCTGGTTTATCCTCAATGACGGACAAGCAGTTTCCTAGTCTCTGCCAAAGGCCAGAGAATTGGAAAGACTCATATATAACTTGGACCTTTTCTATATCGTCACTGCTGACAGATTCCAAAGACCCTGTCGATTTTGGCGTGTACATGTAATCTATGGTCTTGAGGACGCGTAAAAGTTTGGCTTGAACAGATGAGGCAGATGAAAACTTTGAGGCAACGGTTGATAACATATCTCCTGGAGATCCCTGTAATGCAATCAAGAGCTCGTCAAGGTCAGAAGACAGGATTTGCCCCGCTTCTTGTGCCTTGGCTTTGAGTTCCTGGGCAATGACGTCGCGAGCATCGGGAACATAGGAGAGGTGCTGAATGAGGGCGAGACTTTGTTGGAACGTTCTACCTGAACATTCACCTACCGTCAGGATATTGACGATGAAACGTAGAACTGCATGGGGTATTTGTGGTGGATTAGCCAAAAGAATTTTTTCTTCCATTGCTTCGATGGAGGTAGGAGGTTGGGTGGCCGTTTCGGGATTAGCCTCGCCTTTTCAGATGTGAGTCATGGGCTCACAAAGATTCTGAGCATTACTCACCACCTGTTAAAGCACCGGCCGGCTGCTCAACTATGGGATTTGGTTGAGGTATTGCGGCACTTTCGCCCTCCGTTACTTGCATTCGCTCAGTCTCGTTTGCCGTGGGACCATTAGAAGTGGAGTTATGAGGATCTGCATCTGGACTTTTGTCTTTGAGGCTTGCAAGAGGCCGAGTGACTGTAGCGAGTAGGCCAACGACGGATTCCATTATAGCAGGTGTTTTGAGAAGGGATTGCCGGTCCAGTAGTCCAAGCAACAAGACAATTGGATAATGTGTTTGTGGCACCTGTTTCTCTTTACCTTTGCCTTTTTTCGAGGCGGATCGACGCAGACCAACAGGGAGTTCATGTTCAGTCAAGAAGAAAAGAGAAGACAATTCGTTTGAGCTGACAATGAATGTCAATGCCTCAAGGCAACGTTGCACGACGAGGTCCGGTATGACTTCACTTTGCGGGTTCAACGCCAATGCGGAAAGGTAGTCTAATGTTGCCTTTTGCTTTCCTAGAGCCTTGGCCGTAGAACCTTTCGTGTTTCGCACGGACATCTGAGCAAAACTTTTATCGACAGCAGCCAGATCTCCAGTTCCATCTTGTAAGATGCTCAGAAGGAGGTTAAATAACTCGGTTCGACTCCTGGCATTTTCACAGAGATTGACAAGAACTCTATACAGGAGTGTCTTCTTCAAGACTTGAGGAAAGAACAGAAGCCGAACAAGTACAGCAATTCCAGTTTTATCAAGCAGTTGAATGGCGTCATGCTGGTGTACGGGCTTCCGATTCGCATGTGCGGGAATAGGCGGAACCCGAATCGTTGCGTCTCGTGCAGCAAGTCGATGTGAATGCTCCTGATCTTCACGGTATGCACCAACTTCTGCAAGAATATGAGGTGGAAGAGTCTGAATAAATCCTTCATCCTGTTCCATGAGGACAGTCTGACGTAGAGTTGGATCAAGGCTGGCGAGAAAAGTGGCATTATCAATCTCCGCTGGCCCACCAATAGCAGGCGCGCGCGCCCTCTGTACAGCTTCTTGCTGTATTATCTCGGCACGAATCTCTGGAGGTAGGGCGTCAAGGAATTCCGAACTGATTTGAGAGTCTGCGGAGCGTTCAACTCTGGCGGCGCGTTGATCACGGACATGCTGATTTAAGACCTCTTCCCTCATGTCGTCAGGCAAAGCTTCCAAAAAGGTTGGGTCAATGCCAGTATCCGTAATATCAACTGAACTACCATGGATCACGACTGTGATGCGCTCGGACGCTGCTGGAGCAGAAGACGATTCAGCTAGTGGCACGGGCCCTTCAGCATCAGCAAGAGTCCCAACGTCAACCGTATCAGGATCAGTACCGATTGATTCATCCGTATCGATTGATCCATCCTCAGTCGTTGTAGCTGGAGGATCAGAGATTGTGGTTGCCAAAGTTTCAGTGGCCACATCCACTTCAGGCAAAACTTTCTCGTCTGCTTTAGCAGAAGCAGCCGTTTCCTCGAGTTCAGCCTTCGCCCGTGCTTCAGCGTCCTCTCTTTCGGCCCTTTCCTTCTCCTCACGCTCCTTGTTTTGTCTGATTGCTTCGACAGCCGCTGGTAACAACGCTAAGACAACATGTTTTGCAAGCTTCGTCAATCTTTCTGCCACGAAATCTCCGTTCAGGATCTTGACCTCTTGTGCCCACCTTTGGCCAGTGAGGAGCGGATCCAGCTCACGACTGACCCGATCACTGGAACCAGGAGGAGGTTCAACTCGAATGGCGGCGGAAAACCCTCCTTGTGTAACTCTCCGATGTTGGAGATACCCTCGATCAAAGTTGACAACGGCCCCCGCAGGGACCTCAAGGCGTATGGTTTCTGTCCCACCGGGGCCTCGAGCATGCATGATTTGTTGAAAGAGTTGGACAGCCCCCCCACTGATGAGATCGTCAATAGTTTGGCGAAGCTGGGGCCCACCACCTGCCACTAGACGTTGAGGATGGCGAGAAATGCGAGGTTGGTTCGAGGGGGTATGATTTCCACCAGAGGAAGTATCGAGCAGTAAAGGATGAATTGTCACATCTGGTTGAATTGCAGAACCACTCCTTGAACGACCAAATATGCCGGCATCTTCCACTTATTGTTTTTGTTAGTTCAGTCAAGGTTGTCAAAGAGATTCTACACGTACTAATGTCTCGCCTACGATGCACAAATATACCACCATTGCGATTGGCACCGTGGATGAAAGCATCTGCAAAATCAAATGCATGTTCAATACTACCACCGCCGGCATTTTCATATTCTTCTTCATCAGAACCGATGTCATCAACCTCGTGACCCTCTTCGTGGATTATTTGTATAGGGACTAGAAGATTGGTCAGTGTGGAAGATATAGACTGGTGAGGACCGACCAATATTGCCGTGCTCATCCTCTTCATCCAAATCACTCCTTCCAATGCGAATGCCATCAACGTTGCCATGAATGTCCTATATGACTTTATCAATTTAGGCAAAAGAATGGTACCATCTAAACGCACCTGCCACATAACATTCTCCTCTTCATCTTCTGCATCTTCATCCTGTGGATCCTCATCTTCACCTGTATCATCTTCATCTTCATCATTTTCAACGAGGTCCTCATCCTCTTCACCATCATCCCAAACTTCTCCAGTACCATGAGTTTCGTCATCTACACCCTCATCCTCTTCATCCTCAGTATTTGACGTGTGTTCGCTACCAGTTTCTTCACCAAAATCCATCTCGACATCATCCTCATCATCTCCATCTTCATCCATTTCATCTTCTCCACCATAATGGGCATCGTCCATCTCCTAGGTGTTGTCAGGAAAAAGCCGTCCATCCACAAAGTGGGAAAGACTTACTCCACCATACATACCAAGAGCGGAATTGCGATAGAGATCTGGTGTTTCTTCCCGAGCATCCTCTTCCATATCTGATTCGTCTTCTTCGTCAGTTGACGAGATAGAGGATTCGCTTTCTGATTTTGAGCTGTCCGCAGCATCCTTGCTTTTGCCGGACAACCTACTCATCTTGATTGCGAGTTTAGTCCTACAGACGCGTCAGTGGCAGGTCAACACGAGAAGGAAGAAATATCCATACAAGTATTCCAATGGCTTCAACATAGCGGGAACAAGGCGACGAATGTTTGGATAATTGAGATCGATCTCCGACAGAGCCGTGGTGAGGGTGGCAACAAAATTTTTTTCCAACATGACTTTCGCAATGTGTGTGAGGTTGTCGTCAGTCTGCTTTCGATGCGTTGCGTGAGACCTAACCGTCAACAAGCGATAACACAATTCAACCAGGGCAAGGAGGCGGCCATAACGCGCGTCAGTGCTTTCACTCGACGGAGGATCTTTGATTGCACGACTGACAGCTTCTAGAACGAATTTGCGGACGGACACTAGATCGGCGGAAAGTTCTTTAACCTCGTGATTGGGAACGCTGTCCACACAAAGGGCAACGATGACTGACATAGCCCAAGTACATAGAGTGTTGCGATTCGGGCTTTGTTCAGGCCGAACTTCAGGGACAATTGTTCCGAAAGTGACGAGATCATTGAGGAGGAAGTTAAGAGTGCCAGCCTTGAACTTATTGAATTCCTTTGCAGGCGTTTGTGTCCTCTTTTTGAAAGAATAGGAGAGGAACGCAACTTTGCACGAGTCGTAGGAGAAAAGCATTTCACTGAGGCATTGCATGATGAAGGAAATATAATCAAAAGTTTCAATTTTGGATTTTGGAGAGGAGCCATGTCCCACTTCAGTCATCGATGATACGCCCGATACCGCTGTAGCCTCAGCTCCAGAAAACGCTTCCGAAATATCTTGTTCTAAAGAAGCAGATGGGCGAGATGTAACAATCGACTTTGTTGTGGACACAAGTTCGCTGATCAATGCATGGATAACACCCTCGACCCAACCAAAGGAAGCTGTGGTAGACGAAGTTACTGCTGGCTGATCTACCTGCATCTCCGTGCTGACCTCTGCGTCACCTCTTTTATGATCCATTACTGATTGTTCGGGTTTAAGGCTAACAGTCGGGGTAGTATAAGGAGAACCAAGCGTGCAGAGAGATTGAGTGACTTGTAAAAAAGTTTCTGGGTTGCGGAGAGCAAGGGAACTACAGTTCCGCATGTAGTTGGCAACATCGACGACGCGATTCCTAGGAAATCCAAAATAACGCTTAATTGTGTGCTGCATGATTTGACGAACTGTCACAGGGTCTTCCACTATATGGCGCAGAATAGTGGCAATGTACGCGGAACTCCCAACGACAGACGCTTCCTTGACACGTTTGAGTAAGTTAACAACGCCGCCGCATTTCAAAAACTGCAAAGCAATATCATGGTCCCGCGTGAGGAAGACGAGAAGTCGGAGCACCGAAAGGAATTCATCTCCAGGTAGCCCAGGAGTATCCAGGAGTCGTAGGCAGAAATCAAAAACAATTGCCTTGGCATCAGCAAGCGGAGGACCAACACTTATAACTTCTGAGAATATGGGTTCGCCTTCCTTTGGTAGCATGATAGTACGAGGCTCAGCTGCAAGAGTAAACAATGCTTCCGTGACCAGGAGATGTGTTGCAAGCCATCGAGGAGGATGGTCCGGGCGATCGACACAAGATAACAGAAGGGCGAGAAGGCTCTCTAGAAGCATCTCTCGTACTTCCTGACTGAGAAGGGATGGTGATTCTGAAAGCACTAAGGCCAGGAGGCGACATCTGTTGGCAAGAGGCTGCTCCTGCACATCGTAAGCGAAGGGAGAAAATGCCTTGACGTCATCCACGAGATCTTGAATTGCTTGTCCACGATGGGCATTATTGGGGCGAACAAAGATAACATGGAGCTCGAAAAGCAAAGAGACATGCTCATCAATCAAGAGCAGTGCCTGCCGACTGATTCCAGCACGCAAAGGCTCTCGCGCTTCGTCCAGCTCCTTCCGCCACTCGTCCGCACTTTTCCCCACTGCGATTTCAGCCTCTACAGGAGTTTCCGAAGTCGCACACGAGTTTTCAACTGCTGTGCGTGTCTCCCTCTCAGAAGGTGCTGCCTCAGAAGAACTAATAATTGGCTGTTCCGCCTCAGCTTCTGGTTCTGGATCCGGGGGTAAAGGATATGGTTGCGAAAGCAAGATTTCTGTGGCCGCATTAAGGCTATTATTGGTGCGTATGAGAGCACGCTCAACAGCAGAACGCGGAAATCCCATATCCATCAATATTTGGACACGGCCTTCGTCAGCTCCAGGAGGACGAGTATGGATGATTGTAGGAGGAAAAACTCCAGATCCGGCGTCAAGAGAAGAATCACTCTTCATCTCTTCACCTTCTCCGTTCACAAGTTCAAGAACTGTTTTGACAATCGGCTTGCTGACATCCAGAGGAGCGGAAATTAACCAAGGGGAACTCCAAAGCGCCTGAACAAGGGGAAGAACCGCTGTTCGCAGCCTTACCAGAAAGTTGTGAGGTTCAAAATATTCAGGATCGGTGTCCTTTTTATCGCGATTAAAAAGGAGAGATGTCTGGCCTGACTCAATGAGAGGTTTCGAAGAGATGATCGGTCGGATAAGATGTAGAGCCACTTTGAGCGCGGTGAATGCAGAGTTGAGCTCCACAGCTTCAGGCTTGGTTCGCTCTTCCTCGCCCACTTTCATAATCCTTTCGATTGAACCCATTAATGTCCGACAAACGTTCAAGATAGCTTCGAGTCCTCCTGCTTTGAAGAAAGCGAGCAATTCGATCGTATTCAGCATTTGAGTGGTAGTTCTTTCTGAAAGGGGAAATTGGATTGTCAGACACCAAGAACAAACAGGTAAAAATGATTCACCATCTACAAGCAACACACTATAAACACCCAACACGACGCTGTAATACGCGAACAAAGAAGGCACATCGTCTGTCGAAGACGTGTCAAGTTGAACCTCAAAAATTCACTCATAAGGACCCACCGAAACTGTGAACTTCAAGATACTTGACCATTACGTCTGCAAGAGTTGCAGATGTATCGTTGACTTGCTTTCTTTGAGCAAGTTCGGGATTGCGCCTTGCATGAAACATCTTCACCATTGCTGGAGTTGAGAAAACGTCATGAGAATAGGTTTTGTCGATAAGATGAGATGACGTACACTGGAATAATGGTGCAAGAGCAGCAGGCAAACCGTGCGTCAGATGCTTGAGAGCAGCAGCATTGTGCTCTTGAGGTCCATCTCTCTTCTTTTCCATTCCAGTCCCTGAGGATGAAGGCGCAACACTCTTATCACCGCTTGCTTCCACCAGGGCATTATGAGAACCATCAGCATTTATAAGATGAACGGTCGAAGGGTTTGGTGTTGGTCCCAGTGGAGAAGGCGGAGGTGTGACCTTGACAGCAATACCACGCGACACAAGTCCGACGTTGAGAGCGATATTCTCCCAAATAGTTGCTCTGTGAAGGGATCCGAGGTTCATCAAGACCTCTGAGGACATATTGTGCATCAAAGTAATAAGCAACCCAATGGCGGCACGCCCATGTGCATACCCAGCAGTCGAGAAGACATCTGAGAGAAGAGTCACGCGAATATGGAGGGTGACAAGGTCTCGGAATCGACGATTGGCAGCCTCACATTCCTCAGCTGATATGAGAAGAATGAATGTCTCAGACGATCAAAGCATAGGTACAACGAATGACAAACCTTGAATTTCGACAAGAGGTAGCAGTTTTGAAGGCTCCTTGACAGCGTTCCAGAAGGATTCAGTCTCGGCTAGCGACTGCTTGACAAGTTGCGCTAGATGCTGAAGTGTTTCATCACTCGCCACTTCTGTCAACGTACGCATCACTTGAACCATCGAGTCAGAGGCGACGCTGTTGGCATAATCATAGGGGAGACAAGGCAAGCGCGTAAGCCTTCCAAGAAGGTCCAAACCATCAGCAACAGTTATGAAATCTCTACAATGAGGGGTGTGCTGGAAGAGGCCTTCCAAGAACTATGTGAAACAGTTAGCAATACTGGGGCACTCATGTCAAAACAATCCTCTTACCCGACCCAAGGCATCAATGAACAAGACAACAGTATTGTCGTGTGCTTTGGGTTCTAACAACTGGTCTTCATCAGTTGTTTCACCACCACCAGCAGTCACTTCCGGCGAGACAGCAGGATCTTCTTCCACATCGTCCATTGCAACATCTTCATCGCGCCATGATGAGTTAGAATTTGAAGGGACTAGTTGATACCAATGTTTCAAGTCATCTGGAACCTTATACACCTCACCGAGCTCCTCGATCCTTATGATGGTCGCCTTGATTGCGTCGAACACGGCGGGCTTAAGAGATGGATGGTGGCGAATCAACTCGTCAATGGAAGTTCCAACGAGGACTGCGTTTTCCTTCTCAAGCAGTACCTTAAGGTGACGCTCTGACGTGAAAACAGTCATAATGCCTGGGATGATACTCGGACGGCGAACGAGCTGAGCCTGCCCCACTTCATTCAGACAGAGCGCACCAATCGCATTCGCTACACTTTGGATGACCTGAATTGCGATATTGGACTGATCTGCGTAACATAGAAATGCACTATATGACCTTACCTCGATTGAAGGCTCCAAACCAACTTCAATGGCCTTGTAAAATGTCTCAGGTAGCCCAGCTTCCTGAATAATGACCAGTGATGTGGGCTCATTGTGCACAAAGGTCGCCATGATATTGATTGCTGTATCACATTAGATATGAGACCAATCCGTTGAACATGTGAACTCACCCAGCGGAAGGATAGTGGGGCCAAAGACAACTCGGTACTCCATAACCTTTTTTATGGACTCAAGAAGAGACAAATCTATCAGGCCCCGAAGGCCCTCCGCTGTACCGGAAGATTGCATCATACGGTGCATTGAACGAAGGATATGCTTCAAAGCAGCACTGCGCGCGATAGGTATCTCCCCTAATCATGGAGATGAACTCATGTACGAATTTTACATGGTGTGCATTTCAACAAACCTTGTGATTTAACGACATCACAGCCCACAGCCGGTGAACCATGCTCCTTGATGTTGATATCAACTTCGTACTACAAAATTGAGTTGTATCAAAATCACACAACATTACTGACATAAAGCGCACCTCGATCCTGTCGACTAGCGTCTCGATTCCGCGTGAGGCACAAAATATGTTGAAGGCGTTAGTGTATCCATATAGAATGTTGTCGATGAGCTGCATAGTTTTGGATAGAACAGGAAGGCGACTCGGGATTCGGTTGTTGATAACTTCAATCAAGACCGGGATAAGCCCAGCGCCGACGACCATATTACCACCCGTTGAATGGGACGAGATGTAAGCTACAAAATTAAGAAGGGCGTCAATGAATGATTGAGGAAGCGTCGAATCCGGAGACGCTGCATCCGCCAATGTCTTGCGCACGAGCGCCATAAGAATTCCGTGATTTACGCCAGCATTGACAGCCGTCAAGACTTCCTGGTTACGCTGTCGATAGCGCGCAAGGGAATCGAGTGCTGCCACAGCTGTGGTCTGAAGATGCACATTAATGTCTTGATCGATCTGGAGGAGCTCAGAAATGTGCGCAATCACGTCGGGTTCGTAGAGAAAAAGAGAAGTCGAGGCTTGTGACTCAGGATGGGTATGTCCATAGATAGCGATAGCGAGTAGACGAATGGTAATCAGCTTGACACGATCTGCCTCCTGTCCGGGCGCTAAGGCTTTGGCGGCACGAATACGAGTCAACAACTCAAATTTCTCGTCGTCTGGGACTTTGTAGGTATTGATCAAATCGGAGAGCAGAACCATTACGGGTTTTGACACCAATTGCTCTTCGCTGATGTGAATGGTTATTGCTCCCGAGCCTGATGCCGCGGGTAGTGTTGAGGGCTTGCGGGGGGAGCTTTGCGAAGCTTCAAAGGGATCCGTCTCCGTCTCCATCTTACTCTCCTTTTCTCCTTTTTCTCCATCTGTTTCTGTCTTGTAGAAACTGAAATTGACCTCTCGTGCTTCTACTGGAAGTCGATTTACTTCAGAACTTCCTTTCATCTTGGCGAGATCCACGAGTCCGATGCCATATTCACGAAGGTGAGGCCATCTCTTGATAAGTGACAATAATTTGGGTGTTGATATACCGAGGGCGTGACTGACTGCTGCTTGGGATGAGTACTGCTGGGCGGGACGCAGCAGGACATTGAGGGCGAGAATGATCACATCGAGATCTTCTGAAAATAGCAATGCGTTGATGCGCTGAAAGAAAGGGGGAAAATAGAGTTGAATATTTGGGATCGAATGAATTAGGCAACCAGCGACAGACTCACATCATAAGAATTAAACATTTTACGGTTGGTAGAGTTCTCGAGTAAAAGGCGCTCAAACCTGAGTACCGCGGTCACCGTCCTTTTTGTTAAGGGCGTAAATGCAGTGAGTTGGAGGTCCTCCACGTGGTATTCACGAATGACATCCTCCAATACGATGTCGAACTTGTTTAAGACTTTTATCCAAGCATTGAGGTCTGTTCGAGGCCATATCCAGACGTCAATCTGAGAAAGGACATCGTGCAGGTCATCTGTCGAGGTATCGAGAAGTTTGGTAATGAGTTCCGCGATTTGAGGCGGCTGGGGTTGTCGGAAGAAATGTCAAATCGCGTTCCAAGATGTAGAGATACAAGCGCGCGCAAAGAAAACTCACTGGAGGAGCCACTTTCTTGGATGAGCGTAAGATCTTCATCGTCCTCTGTAGATTCAGAAGAGTGAGATCCCGGTCGCTGCGTAGAGCTGCAGATGTGAGATCCAAACGCCTGTCCTGAGTTTGTTGAGAAAGAGACGAATTTCAGGGCCACACATTATTGCGTCAGCAAGCCAAATCGAGACAATGGCAAATAAATCGAGACTGTAGGTATAGAATTATTTGAACGTTCGTATTGAACATTATGTCCTTCTCATGCATTTCTCATGCATAGGTATATAACTAGGGGTATATCTACTGTACTTTGACCGTTTTGGGCGTGCTGCCTTCGGCCTCAGCTTCTGCTCTGATGCCCTCAGCCTCAACCTCCTCTAGAAGTTTCTTCTCAATGGCTGCTCGAGCTTCTTTAGACGCATTCTTCATCGCCTTTTTCGCTGTCGCAACACGACTTCGATATTCACGGTACTTGTTATCAGTGCCAAAGATGCGGTCCCACCAGCGAAAAGAAGTGGAGAAGTTATTTGTGAAAGCCATATGGTGAAAGTCGTGGTGTTCAGCACCGGACCAGAAAGGAAGAATGTGCTGCAAGGACCAAGGAAAATCTATGACGATTGTATCAGCTTTACATTTTACACAAATGGACACTGGCCTACCGTAGCCACTGTGTGCATCAATCGCTTGGAAAAGGCGAAGCGTAATCCAAATATACATAGTGACGATGTGGAAGTTTCGAGTGAAATAGCAGTATAGCAGAGGACCAAGGATAGTTCCTGTCCCGAGTATCATAACTTCAGCAGGGTGTGCATACTCGGCTGCAAGACCGAAAGGTGCAGAATATTTGTGGTGGATCTTGTGGATATGCTTATACAAGACACCAGTATGAAGTGCCTGATGGGCTGCATGAAAATAAGAAGACGACATCATCCAAACACAAGATAACTAACCCAGGAAGTGGAAGAAGTCTTCGAAGAAAAAGAAGAACGCGACTTGGGGGACCATTGTCTTCAAAGGCGGAAAAGGAACCTGATACGTTGACATGCCAATGGACTCGGCCAGAGGATGGAACAACCATATCTTTGACAAAGAAAATCGTGTTATTAACCGTCAAGAGCGGCAAATCCCAATGACCTACCGTTGGTAGTTCAATAGTAAAGTGGGAGAAAAGCACGAGCCTAGTACATTCCCATTGTTGTTCAGGTGTAGGGACTTTACTAGGCTGTAATTTCCACTTGCGGAAGTAGGGTATGGCATCGATAATAATCCAGGGGATAGCACGTCCAAAATAAACAATCTACAGTAGGAGGAAATTATTGAAGGCATTCCTAAGAGACTGGAAAAAAGCACATACCTCGTGAAGTAGGAAGCTCATTAAACCCGTCGCGATGACGGGGTTTCCAATCATAACATACCAGGCAACCCACTTCTGCTCGACCCAGGTGAGGGAGGAGAAATCGGTGGCAGGGTAAAGATCATTAGCCCCTAATGTGCTGTTGAAGGACATGATGGCAAGAACGAAGAAAAAAGAGCCGCGTGATCCTCAACAATTTATAAAAATTGACGAGACCAAAACAAGTTTTTGAGAAGCACACCACTTTCAAGCAGAATTTTTGTCACGTGGCAACTTGTTGGGTGATCAAGAGTTTACATGGCTTGGCATGATCGCGTTGCGGCGCGTCCTCGCCGTCTCTGTATTTGTCTAGCTGAGGTTTCGTCGAGTTTTCACCCATGACGAAGAGAAAGGTTAACTTGGAAGACTTTGTCGATCAAGATGAAATCACAAAGCCCTCCAAACGTATCCAGGTTCATCTCAGACGCCTTCTTCTGTATTTCGACTCAGCTAACGCATACAATTCTCAGAAGCAAAAAAACAGGGCTCTCAAGGAAGAATTTGATTTGGACTACTCTGTAAAAGAAGAATTGGATGGAATAGATGAGCAGGTCGAACCTGTGTCTAAGAAGATCAAAAGTGAAAAGAAAGTGACTGAAGTATGTGCCCCTTGTTCGATCGTTAACATGCTTTTTGAATTTACAGAATGACGAAACCACCGTGAAAATCACATCTGATGGTGACAAATACGTAGTATTGGGAAAGAAAAAGCGAGCAACAGTACGCAGCTTCAAGGGGACACCATTGATCGACATTCGCGAATTCTATGGTAATGATGGAGACGAGAAGCCAGGGAAGAAAGGGATATCGTTAACGTTGGAACAGGTATGTCCATCAAGTATCTACGTATCACCATCCATACACTATCCACAGTGGGAGACCTTGAAAAAGAGTACAGAGATCTTGGATGAGCTCTTGGCAGGGATTAAGAAAAAGTAAAAATTTTACCGACTATATCATTCTTGACGACATCTGTATATACGAAGATTATGTATAAGTATAATTATGTACTCTTGGAAACTATGTATCGCTTGTCAGTTATAAGAACAAGGACTATATTATCGTGAAAATAAGTCATCCATGTACATTGTATGTCACGAAACAAATAGAACGTCGAGGAACTAGGCCAAACCTGCGGCCGCCTGATGGGCACCCTCAAAACCTTTCTTCCACAATCCATTGATCCATGCCTTCGTGATGATGGTATACGCCTGGATATCCATAAATATCTCTCCAATGACTAGTTTGGCATGTTCTCTTCTGAATTTCCTGCGCCGACGAGTGAGGTAGGCAATTAATTGATTCCGGGCAAGATACACACCACCAGCCGGTAAAATAATTGCTTAGTAGGGAGAAGTCAAAGTTACTCCTTTGCATAGCATCAATAAGACGCTTGCGCTCGTCCTGCCACACAGCGTATGTGCAATACTTCGCTGTAATCAAGAATATTCGGATCTACGGCGCAAATCAACACATCAGCTGCGGCATGTAAGTTTTACTCAGGAGCTCTCGTACATTAGAATGTGTCGTCATGAGTGCATAGTCCAGACTCCTGAACACTTGTGAGCAAGTCATCACAACCAGAAATTTTTAGGATACCGAGTCAAGTCATTCAGTTTAAGGACCATAAGCACTCTCCTTGGAACCCGGCGCAAGACGTCGAATACCGATGTGAGCAGGCCCTCTGTAGAAACGACTGCATTCCTGATCGCGTCCAATTCTGCTTTAGACTGAGGTTGCATTTCAATCATACTAGATGCGCAGCGGAAAGAACTGTTGTCCTCTTTCTCCCTGTCCAAGTCAACCGAACCCTGAAGTGCTGCCCGCCCAGTGAGAGCTGCTTCAAAGACAGGGTACTAGATAGACAACCGTCAGCAGCATGAGATTCTAATGACAGAAATAGGCTGACGAGATCCGGCCCAACATTTCCAACGAGCTCCGCGTACTTTTGTCGATCGAATGTGATGGTAGGGGAAGCGGGAGCGATAAGAGAAAGCCAGAGTTTCGCATAGTTGACACGAAGTGTAGGATCGAGGTCGAAATACAGTCCATGGTCAAGTAAGACGATTTCAAAATTGAATGGAGAGCGTGATCCTCTGGGAGCAATGCGGATAAGCAGGTTTCCTGGTTACGGCATGAATCAATAGTCAATCTCAACTTGCACGCTGGGAGTTACCAGGATGAGGGTCCTAAAGGGTAATTATGAAGCTTAAAAACGATTGTCTATCGAGAGAAAAACACGCACAGCGTGGAACCATCCGTTGACGAACACCATTTGATTGAATATTCTAGACAATTCCAATGCTACCTTGTTACGGTCGATGTGAGCATCCGCTAGATATTTTAAATCGTCTACACGTCCTCCCTGGATGTATTCCATAATCAGGACTCTTTTGGTTGCCATGATAGTCTTGGGTATATATAAGGACGTCTGAATAGATTGAAAGTCTTCGATTGTTCGTTCAGCATTGTCAGCTTCAAGTCTAAAGTCCATCTCTTTTGGTAGATTAGTTCGCATTTCCTCCTGTTAAGCATATATATAATCAGCTGGTTTTCACAGGCATGATATGGACTCTGCACACTCCAAGCCATGTAAATTCGAATTCTGGGAACCAGTATTTGACCCAACCTGCGTGATGGCGGTATGAGATAACGGTTTTCTACAATCTAGACTGGCGTCAAACCCAGAGTGACCTCCACCATTTTCATGTCGATATCACAGAATTCCGCGAGGTGCGGGTGTTGCAGCTGTTGTTTATCATTAAGACCGTTCGTTTTATTGGGTTTATGGAATAAATGACACCTTGACAGCGACCTTCTTCCCTGTCTCCCGATGGCGAGCTATGTGAACTTGAGCTAGACTTGCAGTCCCGATTGGGGCCGGGTCAAACTCATCGAAGACTTCTTTGAGTGACATTCCCATATCTGTATGGAACAGTGCATCGACAGATTCGTACGGAGTTGGCTCGCATCGGTCCTGTAATGGTCGCATAGTGCTAGTCCACTCGACAGGAAGAACATACAAAGAGGCTATATGTTGCCCCATCTTTATGAATACACCTGCAGTCGACGAAGTTGCGTGAGAAGCGAGTCGTCAGATGCATCACAGCAAGTCTAATCCCAACCTCCGTTAGCCAGTAGAGCACCAAGTACTCTCCGAGCACTACGAGTATGACACTCCGATAGTGCTCGATCATAATCTGCATCAGTGGCATAACTGCATGCAAAAGTGGCCTTGTAATCCACTGCACCAAGAATCGCTGCAACTACTCGATTCTCTTGTCAATTACCCACAACGACATACAAGTCGCTCACCTACCTCCGACCCTAGAGCATCTTACAACAGCAAGCACGGTATGTCTGAACGGCTGCGAGGTACCGTAGGCGAACCAGCCTGCACCTCCCAGTAGTAGTAGGGATACGGGTATCGTCGATGTCCATGGGTTGTTGGTCTTAATGGTCCGACTGCCCAGTCGTCTAGAACTCCTGATAAGACGGCTTTGGTTGCAAAGTGGCTTTGGTAGATGGAGATGTCTCCGCCAGCTCAAGAACTCACGATGCAGGAAGTTCATGAATACATTATTGCTATTTGCAAAATAGTTGGCGCGGGCCAACAACATGCGTAAATATTGTCTCGTCCCCGTCAAAACTTCGAACATCGATATCTCAGTAGTCACTGCACCGATTGTCTTGATTCTACCTGTTGTAGAATTGTTGTACTGTACTTCAAAGTGCCCCATAAAAAAAACTGTTGATTTACTTGAGTGAATGTCAGAATTTCTGTCCCTTTTACAGTGAGAACAGGATTTCTTCGAGAACGGCCACTTCCTCACCTTTATCCTATGGATATGTGGGAGATAGAGTACCAATGCAGAGAGCCCGGTGTGTGGAGTTGTTGTTTATGTATTTGTTCATCTGCTCTGTTTATCCGACACTGTGACACTGGGATCTTGTTTTTCACAATGACTCGTGGCCAGCGACTATCTAATGACCTTCGAAATGTCATTGTCTATATGTATCAAACATGTTCCATTGATCAGATCATCAAATTTACTGGTTGTAGTCAATGCACAATCCAAAGAATTTTGGCACAACACCGCACAAGAACAGCAATTTATTTTCAGAACTATCGAGCTCCGAGATGCGGGGAACAAAGTGAATACTGTCCAAGCTGGACATTTGGGTGTGCAAGCCTTTCTCCTTATTCACGGGCTGGACACTGACATCTAGACTTTTAGTTTATTCAAGGCCTTGTATGACACACACCAGATCTATACCTTGATGAACTGTAGCAGCTTCTGCAAAGCCATCAAAAAGTGACAGCAACTATGTCTTCTTCTATCTGGAGATCTTTAAAGCAGAGCAGGTTTATGTTGAATGTGTATGTATTGATAGCTTTTGCATTCACATGTTTTATCAGCTTACACGAGAGGCATTGGAATGCTGCAAGAGAAAGCGCACTGCTTTGCGTTATCACATTGGTCTTCACTTTCAACCAGACCAGTTGGTCTTTGTTGATGAAAGTTCTTTTGACCGCTGCGCATCAATTCGTCATCGAGCATGGGCCATAAGTGGAAAGCGGGCCTTGAAGAAGTGTTTCTTTGTACGTGGCAGACGGTAAGCTAATTATTTACGTTTCAACTGTTGTACATTGACTTTTAAACCTGTTTAGTTATTCTGTACTGCCTGCACTTTCAATCAATGGGATGGTGTATGCTAAAGTTGTCGAGGAATCCTTTACATCGGAGATTTCTTGAGGTTATACAAGGACTTTTGAATCAAATGCAGCCCTTTCCTCAACCACAGTCTGTAGTTGTCATGGATAATGCACGTATCCATAAGGATCCATGGCAATGTTTCTGCAGGGCGAGTGTTTTCTTTGTTGAACCTCTTGAGCACCTTTTCGACATCTGGATGGCTTTGTGCCTTGCTGGTTTTTCTTGTCACCCATACAGTGGAGTAAGGAGTGTATGAGCTGGACCAAAATTGGAGGCAAAACATGGAGAGAACAGGTTTGGCCATTGACCTCCATTGACTTTGATCAATTTCTGATTTTGGAGACTTGAACATGAGCTTTTTACATATGACATTGGTCCCTGGTTTGGAATGGGACTGGGGCTCTCTACATTGGTACTCCTTATATCCTTAGGATAAAGGTGAGGAAGTCGCTGTTCTTGAAGACATCCTGTTCTCACTGTGAAAGGGACAGAAATTTTGACATCCACTCAAGTGAGTAAATCAATAGTTTGTTTGATGGCTTCAAGACATTGGCATGGTGCTGCACTGCCACCAACTCTGCCTTCACCACCTTCCTCTCCTTGCTGAACAACTCTAGTATTGCCTGGGTGTGTGCTTGCAGATGCTTCAGATTGGCAGCAGGGTGGAGGGGCACCACAGGATACAGCAACCCTTTCTCCAACCAGAGCACATTGGCACTAGTGATGCAAAGCGTAGGCAGTGCCATCCACCAGGAGTCAAATTGAAATGTTAAGTAAAAGCTAGTTTTCCAATTGAACAGAAAACTCACTCTAGCAATTATGCACCATTGAGGTGTTAAGTCCCTCCAGTTCACACTAGGTAACAGCTCAAGCACAGCAGAGTCCTTGCCGCCCTACTCTGGTGACATCTGGGTGGCTGCATGGACATGGTTGTTGTACTGGAACTCTGCATCTGGTAATAGCTCATCCCAGTCATCCTGCTTCTCATTACAGAACAATCAAAGATACTGCTCTAGTTCCTGATTGACACGCTCTATCTGACCATTGGATTGGAATGATAAGCAGTGGAAGTATGGAACTTCACATTAAGCAGCCAGTATAGCTCTCTTGTGAATTCAGAAACAAACTGTGGTCCTCAATCAGAGACATAAGCATCAGACAGACCATGCAGCTTCCAGACATTCTTCCAATACAAGTTGGCTGCATCCATAGCTGAACACATAGTATGAGTGGGAATGAAGTGTGCTTGCTTTCCACAGAAGTCAACTACTACTATGATAGCATCATATCCATGAAAGTCTGGCAGCTCCACAATGAAGTTCACAAAAGCTACACTCCAGCATTCAGCAAGAGGATAAAGCTGACTCATAGGAAGTTGATGTCAGGGTTTTGTTTGGAGGCAGAGATTACAGGTACTAGTGTAGGAACCAATGTAGTGTGACATCTGAGGCCACTAGTAGTTGTGAGAGACTAGCTTTAAAGTCTTCCACCTACCTGAGTGCTTAGCAATGCAAGAGTCATGATGTTGCTGCACAATTTGCCTCCAAAGCTCAGGTACATTTGGAACATAAATGTGCCTCCAAAAGGTCAGAAGACCATTTGTATGCATTGACTTCACCCTACAGGCTTGGTTAGCATGCAAAATCATTGCAGCCTTAGCTACTATGTCTTTCTGTGCTCCTTTCCAATTACCCTAATGAATGCCTTGGAGAATCAGGTTTATGATGCAGCAAAAAGTCAAAGTTGGCCAAGTACAGAAACCATCGAGCCTGTTGGCGGTTTAGTTTCTTGGCTGTCCAAAAGTACTCAAGGTTTTTGTGATTAGTCCAAACTTCAAACTTGTGCCTTGCACCCTCAAAAAAATGCCACCATTTTTCAAGAGATTGAATAATGGCCAACATCTACTTGTTGTGGATTTCATAGTTGCATTCTACTACATTAAAGCTCTTAGAGTAGAATGCTACAGGGTGCCACTTACCATTCTCCTTAGACTGCTATGACAGAACAGCTCCAGTAGCAAGTCAGAGCTGTCAGCTTCAACTTGAAAGGGAGAGTCATCATCAGAAAAAAGGAGGACAAGCTGTGAAGAAAGGACATGCATGATAAGAGAAGTTTTGAATAAACCTTTGGTAGAAGTTAGTCAAACCTAAGAAGGCCTGCACCTTCTTCTTGTTTCTTGGCACTAGCTACTCTGCTACATCAGCCACTTTGACAGAGTCCATCTCAGCCATCCCATGAGAGTTGATTAGTTCAAGATACTTGACCTTGGTCTGCTCAAACTCATACTTTTCAGGCTTGAGGTAGAGCTGATGCTAGCAGAAGCATTCTAGTACAATGTGTGTCACTTGTTGATGCTCATCCAATGTCTTGGTATAGATCAAAATGTCATTGAGGTAGATACAAACAACACTTTCAGCAATAAGATCTCCAAAGATGTCATTCATTATTGTCTGGAAAGTGGCAGAGCTATTTGTAAGGCCAAAAAATATTACCAAAGGTTCAAAGAGTCTACAATTAGTTTGGAATGCTGCCTTCTACTCATCTCCTTCCTTGATGCACACATTGTTGTAGCCCCAGCAGACATCTAGCTTTGTGAAGTAGTGCACACCTCAGAGGTTGTTGACAAGCTCAGAAATGAGTGGTAAAGGATAGCAATCCCTCACAATTATTGCATTCAGGATGCAATAATTCTGAACCAGACAAAGAGATCCATTCTTCCTCTTGATGAAGAAGACTGAAGAGGCCATAGGGGACTTTGAGGGATGTATTTAACCAGAGTCCAGATTTTTTTGCAAAAATGCATCTAGCTCATCTTGCTCACAGAGAGTAAGAGGATATACCTTGCAGCTAGATGACTCTGCATCTGGAATAAGCTCAATGGCATGATCCCATTGCTTGCACTCTGAAAGAGTGTCAAATGAAGCCCTAGAAAATACATCCTCAAAGTCTTGAAGGTGATGAGGAACAGCATTTTGGAATGATCTGGATGCTGAGTTGGCTGCAAATGCCTGGGCTAGATGCTGTGATGTTATTTAAACTAGCTCTAATCTCAGTTGTCATTGGCAGAAGTTGAAGAGTAGCTGCATAGATTCTATCACCTACCTCAATAGCATCATCTGGAGACTCTGGGTCCAGAGTGCATACAAACTCACCTTCATATCCATCTTTCAGCTGGGCTTCACACACTATACCTTGAACATCCTCATAGAGGGCCTCTCTATAAAAAGAATGCTAAGGGAGGAGGATCCAGCAAATCAATATCAGCAAAAGAGAAATGCTCTATATGGCAAGCGCATATAGCAGCATGCTCATGAACCAATGCTCTATGCTCTACTTGTGCTTCCTCAGCGCAAGTAAAATAACTACAAGGGCAGCAGCTTATGTGCACCTTGCCCTTAGCCCAGTCAATCTCTGAATTGTGGTCACACAGCTAGGTAAATCCAAGTATCATATCTTGCTTTCTTAAGCTAGTGACTGCAAAAACAGCTTGCTCCAAGTGTGTGCAATAGCAAAGAACAAGATCCATCACTGAGTAGATGGATCCAGCTTTATTGAGTATGCCATCAATGTTGTAGACTAAAATGGGACAAGAGAGGGGCTGGGTAGTAAGTCAATATTATTCCACATAGTTGGCATTCAAAAAGAGTCCAGTAGCACCACTGTCTAGTAGAGCCACTCAGCTCTAGCTCTGCTGAGTGTCAGTGGTTTTAATTTCCACCTTCAAACATAGTGAGTTGGAAGATGAAGTGAAGGCAACTACATATCAATGAGGTAGATGTTGTTTTCAATGTGGAACACGCAAGCGCTAAGGAGAAAGAAAGCAAATCTCAAAAGAGACTTTGTCTGGGGCAGTATTTTGTACATCAAAGAAGGAGCTTATAGTTTCAGTCAGTGAGTTATCAATAGCAAGAGCTGTATTGGAAGATTCTACTGACAGACAGGCAAACCAATTAGCACTAGGCAATGGAGACATACAATTCATTCATTGCTCAATTAAAAATCCTTCTCTGAGTTGGAAGAGGGGGCAGCTGAAACTAGTGGCTCTAAATAAAGGAGACTCCACCAACAGAGCATCAGGAGAAAGATCCCCAGCTGCATCCTTAGCAACAAGAAGCTGTAAAAGAAGCTCCTTCTGCTTAGATGAAGAAAGATAGTATACTTCCAATTTCTGGGGGCAATAACATGCAAAGTGGCCTGGCTTTCTGCAATGGCAGTATAGCAGAGGAGTCAAGAAATGTTGACAAGAGGCATCAATATCCATAGGCACTCCAGGAGGAAGAGTACAAGCAGAGAGAAATAGCAGTGCAGTTAGGATAGAGCCTTTGCCTCTGATGCTCTGAAGATTGCCTGGGTCTTATTTTATATGAAGACTGGCCATGCATTGACATATGCGCTCTGAATTTTTTGTTGTCCTGGTAGAGTGACCAGTTTCACCAGTTGGAAGAACTTTGAAAAGGACTTTCAAGCTGAATTCTTCTCTATGGACCCTGCTAAGACTGCTGCTCTGTCCCTTTGTGATTGTGACCAGTATAGTCAAGAGAAGCAGTCTTTAGATGAGTATATTGACTCCTTCCATGCATTAATAGAGCAAGCTGGCTATCTTAATGGTCTGCAGCTTTGCCTCACCTTTTGAGATAGCCTCCACTCCACTCTTATAGATTGGATTGATAGCTTTGCAGAGGGTTAACCAGATGATAGCCAGATTAAAACTTGGTATAAGGTAGCTAGAGATCAGTAGCAGCTTATAGAATTTAAGTGAGAGTTACAATGTCCTCATCTTCCTAGTGCTGCCCACTACTTTTCATCTTCTCCATGCTCTGTTTTCTCTACTCTACTTTCTGCTTGTGCACTTGCCACTCAGCTGAATATATATGATGCAAGACTGAAGAAAGCATTCACTCATTGCCTAGTCACCATTGTAAGCATCTGGAAGTGCAGAGTGAGGGATCTTGGTCTGAGTAGCAAAGAAGGCATCAAAGTGAGGGGCTGGAGTCAATCCTATAGATGCAGAGGGTGCCTCAAGAGTGGTGGAAGGTGGAGGAAGGCGCTCCAAGAGGACCTGGAGGGAGTGAGAAATGGTTTCTGTGGCCTGCCATAATTCAGCAAGTTCTGTAGTATGGAGGATCAAAAAAGCTTGAGTAGTCTGCACTTGAGTCTCAAGAGCAAGTAAGCAATTCCAGGCCTTATTCTGAGGGGTAGAAGTATCCAAAAGAACACCTGGAGTGGCTGGCTGGGTTATAGAAACTGTGTGGTGGCAGAAAGCAATCTGGTGGGGAGGGATCTGAAGGGACAAAAAAAAGATTCAAGCAAGCCAAAGAGGGCTTCTAGACTAAAGCCTAGATACTTGTTCTGCTGTAAGAGCAACTTCTGGAGGCTGTGGCTCAGTCACACACCTTGCAGAGGGAAATCCAAAGGGAACAAGTCTGGAGACTCTCTAGGCCAGATGTGACACTTCTGGGGCCTCAGAAGCATGGGAAACAACTATATAAGACAAAGAAAAAGAATAACCCTAACCTAAATAGTGAAAACTTCCAAAATTGCTTAAATAGAAAAATGAATATGATTACACAAGCAGGCAGGAAAACTCCAGTTAGGTAAGCCAGGAAAACTCTGGTTACCTAAGCAAGAGAACCTCCAGTTACCTAAGCCAGAAAAACTTTGGTTATGTAAGCCCAAAGTTGGCAGTGCTGGGAGGTCTATCTTGTTTGCATCATAACTCAAGAACTAGAGCATCTTGGATGCTGAAAGTAAAATCAATGGATAGGGCTGGAGAAGGAGTGTAGATGGAGGTCCTTGGTAGGGGAGAAATAAGAGTGAAAAAAGAGAGAGAAAGGGAAAACTGAGGAGTTCCCTGACAGATGCTGTTAATGTGATGGCTAGTGCTTTGAATATATTCTATATATAGAAGGAGTTTATTAGTACAGATAACAAAGTATGTTTTGTTTTCACATCAACTCAGCTATTCAAAGCCAACCAAAGTGCATAGAGTACACCTGTCTAGGATGCATTTTACTGAGGTCTTGAGTATGCAGCTTAGTAGTATAATAACCTGCAAATCTGTTTGGAATAGCAAGTCAATGTTGCTATCTTCAATGCAGACAATCAAATACAAAATAGCAAGATGATGAACCCTTTACTGCCAATCCCTTCTCACACCACACTACCTCCAGATTTGCCTCCCACCATATCATTGTCCTTGACTCTTCAGCCTGAAAGGCCTCTAACTTTGTTGTAAATCAAATTGATCCCTGGTGAATGTGCACATATTCTGTGACAAAGATGCCCATGCTGCTTTGGAGGTAATTTATCTGGGTGGTCTCTGGAACATGAGTAAGTATCCGAGGCTTCAGAAAGACTGGTCAACTCACTGGACATATTAGCAGTGGTGATATACAAGTTTGTATCAATAGCAACTTGAATCATCAACATTTGCATCTGCAGGAGATTTACCACATTTCTACAAGCCTACTTACATCCTTCCAAAGGCATTTGTCAACCATATTAGCATGCAAATGAAGAAACTATGACCCAGGTGCAAGCCTTGCTCTCAAAAGACTGTTGTACCAGACAAAGCAATCAACAAATGCAAATCTTCTCACACTGCAGAGAATGGGTCCAACATCAAGATAAATATAGACAAATTTGATGATGGTAGTTTCATAGCCCTTGTTTGTTGCTGTGACATCCCCATCTTTCTAGCAAATATTGATACTCCTGGAGAACAACAAAAATATGCTGTAGCAATGATAGAGCAGCTTTTCTCTCTTTTTTCTGCACAAGCCACTCTGGCTGTACTATATGACATTGGATGTATGCTGTATTACAGCCTTTACACAGTGAGTTTATGTGCTGTTTTGTCACCACAATCCTCATCAATTACCTTTTTATAGTATGACTTTTTATCTTTCAAGATCACAGATTGTCTACTCCTTGCAACTAGCATCATGCATGCTTTTGTTCATCAGTAGGCTTGTCAAATAGTCAACAATCCTCAGATTTGCACAGGCCTAGGGTTAACTGATGGCAAGAGAGTTGAACACCTCTGGTCATGAATGCAAAAACTGATCACAGTGACTAGGGTATGCAGAGTGAGCATCTTCTTGCTCATGATCTTTTTTTACCACACTCAACAAGCCCTCCCTTTCCAGCATTCTTGTTGTCTTTACATTGTTGATAGACAAATGACTTTGATTGGCCTTGAATTGTGCAAAGATCTTGGTGCTTGAATTTGACATTGGCTCAACAAAAATGTGAAAACTCAGAGTGCTAAGACACAGCAAATTTTGGAGTCTTGCAAGATTGACATAGTTTTTCTGCAGTCTGAATGGAAGTCACAATGTGCTTCAGAGTTGTTAATAAGGGCTCATAAGTTTGTGCACTTTATATTCACTTCTATTGTTTATAACTGGATTTAAAAGCACCATTTTGTCTCAAAAAGGAGCTTGACACTATCTTAGCTTCACAAAGCAAGCTTGAAGCGAGTGAGAAGATTCTTCAAGCTAATCAATTGACTATATCACAAGCCCTACTGACTGCACATTCCTTATGACTTCTCAGTCACCTTCAAGATGACCACAAGCACCTCAAAGACAATATAGAAGAATTGCTTTCATCTTTCACAATTCAAGATCCATATCTAAAACTGCAAGAGGTTGATTTCAAGTTTGTGAAATATCTCCTGATTGCTTGTGACTTGAAGATTAATGTTCAAAAATGGGCAATTGGTAGCTTTTTGGAGTAGAAATAGCTAGACCAAGCATTAGATCTGTATTTTTGTTTTCTTTGCTTTGACATCTCATAACTTAATGATCATGCATGAGTTAAATACCAAACTTCATCAACTTACTCATGCTGCCATCAAAAAACATACTCCTTCACTGATGGTGAATTTACAAAAATACAACAACATCTGTGCAATGCTTGCCACTATATATAAACCAGAATGGAACATTCTCTTACCTGAACTTTTACCAACTGAACTGAAATTACTCTGTGAGGCCCTAAACCTTATAAAAGATGTCTGAATTAGCTGCCCAATGATGGAAGTGCCTTGTTGGCTCAGTGACAATGCAGTGCAATAAGGTATTTGGGCAATGTTAAAGACTAAGAAATGCTCTGAGGAGCTGCAGCAGCTGCATACAGAAGCAATCAATCTTTCCCAGTGGTTTGGTCATGAACTTGCTGTTATTGAGCTTGCCATCATTGAGCTTGCCATCATTGAGCCTTCCAGTATGCACTTCATTTTTCTTGCCTAGTAATAGCTCACATGTAATAGATGCATATTTACATGTCCCTCTTGAACAACAACAATCCCACCTTCTCAATCTTTGTTCTCTCTAGCCCAATCCACTTGCACTTCAATCTCTTGTTTTCAAGACCATAGAGGTGGCACAAATACTCAATTCATGCCAATCCAATTATGACTTCCTCAACTATCAATTGTATACAAAGCAAACTATGGAGAGCATTGATAGCAATGATATTCCAGAGGAAGTTAGTCTGGATATTGAGAAGAGCATGGACAATATCTTATTCAATGATTACCTATTACAAACAGCCAATAATAAGATAGTTGAATCAGATGTAATCAGTCCAAGTGTGGATATAATACTGATCTAGCAGTTGCCAGTACTAAGTTGAGAAGCATCACTCATCTCAGTAAACATTGACTTCTTTCCATTAGCAATGCATTGTTCTTCACCAAGATCTTCTCAGACAGCTCACATTTCAAATACTCACTGACTTTCCACTCCTCACTCAACCACAATACTTTTCTCATTTTTGGGGGTGGTTTGTTTTCAGTGCATGGGAACTCCAGATGATACATTTGCCAACTGCATGACTCAATGATGTGTATATTAACAGCATGTATACTTTGTTGAAACAACAATTCTTGCTGCTGATCACTTCTACATCTCAATTTAATCAACAATGTGCCCTTTTTTCCACCTACAATGTCTCCATGGTGCAGCATAGTGCTAGCAACACTGAAATCTGGCAATGAATACATCACACTAAATATTGGGAGTGCTCTGTTTGGATGCTTCCCATTCACCACTCCACTACTCAACATTGGATGATGTGCACTATTTTTCCATCTATTGGTAAAATACACCTTTTTGATAGTTTGGTGCAGCAGAATCTCTGGAAGACTGAGATTAAGATATGCTTTTCTTCTCCAAAGTTATGTGTTTGTAAATCACCATTTGACCCATAAAATCATGGCTCTCACTGTTTGCTTTGTCATTTTAGCAAATAACAATAGATACACACTTTCTGTCATCACTTCAGGGTGGATTGCTCATTCAATCACCACCTACCCTTGACAAACCCATGGCTTTAATTGCGGAGTAAGGATCATTGCTAATATTGCAGCTGTCCTCTCAGGATTCTCTCTCACTGCTATTTAAGAACATGAAATACCTTTAGTTAGAAGTTTTCTATTGCACACTCTCTTAGCATTACCAGTTTCAATGTGAGTAGATCAATTTTGAACATTTTTTTGTTCTTTTGCAATTTACATCCTAAAAAGTAAGATTGCTAATCATCAGAATTTATTGGTACATGTCATGTTAGTTTCTGTATTTCTTTTTTTTTTCATTTTCTTTGAATCTTCAATGCTGATTCACTTTGTGCCTCAGTGCTGTGCAAAGTTCCTCAGCTTTAAAACATTCCAGCAGACCTCTTAATGACAAAATTACCCCTGGGTCCAGATCAAGATGACTGCTAATATGTTGTGCAGCTGTGTTCTTTCTACACAGTTTTTACTCTGTCTTAGCAGGTCTTTTTTTGTACTGCAGTCTCCACTCATTGCTTATCCAAAATGTGTTCCCTCCCATATTATCTCTTGTATTCAATATCTGTCCACACAACGTTTGCCTATGGGTTGTGTTGTATAGGTTGTATATTGTTTCTATTCATTTGAGTATTGTATTAATCTGTACTTTGATCACTTTTCAATCAAAACTGATTTCTATAAATTAGTCAAGGATTATCTAAGAACATATACCAAGAAACTCTGGAACAATAGCTCTTTTGATGCATGCAGCACTAGTAAATCTTGTCCAAGAATAGTAGCATACATTCCTAAGTCCTCCAAGAACTGCAGGACTGAGTTAATTTTCTCTACAACCTTCCTTGCCTGCTTCCATTCATCTTGAGCTCCAGCCAGCTGTAAGATCTCATTTTGGTAGGTTTGAATACATTTGTCCAGCCTCTCTATGTTTATAAAAGCTCTGAAAACACTAGCAATGTCATGTGCTTTCATGCATTGATTGTAGAGTGATTCAACATAATTATATGCAGAGTCACTACTGATGTACTTCACAAGCTTCCTAGCAATCTGCTCAACCTTGACAGTCCAGTATTTGACATTTTGAGAGTTGTCCCTATATATCAGTGTCAGTGACTATTTACTGGGTAACAGAGCATGAAAAACTTACTCAAGTGCACTATCAGACTCATTTTGTTTTCTCAAGCAAGGAAACTCATCTCCAGTCAGTTTCTTCAGCCTTAATTCCAATCTATTCAGGCATATGTTGATGCCAAAAAATACAAGAGATGCAGATAAATACTGTTGTGCTTTGGCTTTTCGATACTCTTCTTAGCGGTGAATGCAAATGACTATCTTATTTCTGCAAGTCCATGTATTATGCAATCATGATATTTAAGCTATTCAAGGATTCACTTATGATAGAATCTCCAGCTTTTAGCATTAGCTGCAAGTCACCTCTTTTTTGTAATATGATATAGGCAGCACTGACTTATAGTATAAAAGGAGTCAATGGAAGTCAAGAGTCAAGCTTGATCAAGGTTAGATACAAGTGTAAAGCAATTGCATGCCATCATCTTACCTTTTGGTTTAATGTCTTATCTTTTTATTCTGAGGTCAAATCTCAACTTTCTTTATCACACTAGCTTTTATAGTCTTAAAAGTAACCATTGGTGTAATTCTAGGCCACCTTGTGCTTTATAGCATATATAATAGCATCAAAAGAATTGAGCAACACTTGGACCAGCTATTTGTAGGTGTGTACTCTGAGATAGAGTTCTGATTCAAACCTTTACCTGATATTTTAACTCTGAAACATTTCCATAGTATGAAAGCCAGCAGCAAGCTATAAGTTACTTGATGATCTGGGTGCCAAATTGGCTAATAAATATTGATACAGACAGAAAAATAACAACTGAGCCTTTGATCTTAGAAAGCGCTGAGCCAGACTCACCTGAACATGAAAAACAGCAATTTTTCATATACTTTGCACCATTTTACACACATGCCAGCAAACAGAAGAAGCTCAATGCTTTTTGTAATGCTGCTCATATTATTTATGAGAATAGGTTTCCTCAGAATGGCCAAGAGATAACCTCTGCTAAGTAGAAATGGATTTTATACCAAAGGTGAGTCTTGACAAACTAGTAATAATCCTATCAGAGTTTTAGTAGACTTTTATAGATCTTCTGGCTCAAGTATAGCTGAGGTGCTCAAGAATTTTTGCAATTGGAAAACTTTTATCACTCTCAAAGCTGACTGGCTCACTCAAGTACATTCTTGATTTTGTTTGTTCATATCTTCAGTAGATTTATTTGACTAATATATCCACTTTTTTATTCAGAAAAACAAGTCCTTCATGTTTGCAAGGCTTGGTCATTTCCTTAAGAGCCATTAATATCTTATCATTGTTCCTCTAGAGAAGAGACTTATTGCAGAAAAGTATTCCAGCAATCTTCCAAAATGTATTTATCATCTGGCACTGAATGAGTTGGAGGATGCATACCTAGTAAATGCTGATTGATCTCTCAGAATTATTTATTTGTTAGTTCTTTGAATAAATTGTGTTGATTTAGAAGAAAACCAACTAAGTGGTACAAAAAAAACATAATGCAGCAGTGTAACAAACAATATGTACTGCTACTCTAATGGACAGCAGCACTTCCCACTCAAAAGCCAAAAACATATTGCAGCATGATAAAGCTTGTAGTATAGAGTAGGGATATTGTAAGAGAATTAGTAAAGAAATGATCAAAAGGATTGCAGTAATGTACACATGTCATCAATATATGAGTTGTAACACAGAGCACTAGTAATCATATAGCAAAGGTCAGAACACACACTAGCAGTAGTCATGATAAAAGGAGCAGTTGAAACCCAAACATGCTTGGTTGAAGACATTGTTGAATTGATTAAACAACACATTGGCATGTGTGACTATAGGTGGAAAAAAATGTAGAGGTGGTCTAAAGGTCTGATATTACATCAGCAATCAATCAAACATATGTTGCTAGCATTTCCTTACATTTCTTCCATATTTTGTTTCAATCGCTTACTCTGGATAGTTTTTTTTGTATGTTATTCTACAATATATAAGCAATAGTCCTCCAGCTACAAGATCACTGTGCTAGTTCTATAAAAAGCAGCTTTCTGTCACCACTCAATTGTTCTATCAACACTTCATTTCTTAGGTATATTCCAATACTGCATATTCAGAGAGGTTGTACTTATTGCTCATGTAGATATAAGCCCCATACTTGCCTGTATGCTAGGTTCTAGTGCAATCCACCATTTTTTGTAGATTATAGTAGTTGCAGCTGCTGAAAGCTATATCACCACTCACAATGCAATGCATTAATAGCTTCTTTATCCATCTGCTTCTGCTTTGAGGGCTGTGCAACTTGCTAAAAAATTTCCAATGCAGCAATGAAATCAACTGAGTTCATCATTGATACTTAGACCCTACTAATACTTTCTTGTTTTTCTGCCTCCAACTTGTGCTTTTGCAATTGAAGAAACATTTTTGATTCAGGTATGTCTATACAATTTTGTATAAGTTGACATTGAACTCACTGCACATTAGATGCAAATTTGTCAAGGTGGCTCACCTTAGCCTAACTTGATGTTCATGTATGATGAAGCAGAACATGGAGATGCTAGTAGAGACATTTTCTCTGCAGAAGTTAATAACACAGACCCACATCTGCTATTTGGTAACCCTACTTTCTATGGTCCAATCCCAGTATACATTGGTGAGCAAATAGAAGGTGGTGGAACCAATAAAGGGCCTCAAAATAGTGCCATCCTCTGGAACTTCCACCAACATGTTCTACTGATGCCTCTGGGTTTTCACACTTCAGAGAGCTGTAATTTTGCTTATTGTTGTGCCAAGACAGCTCCTTCTCTGACTCCTGCCTCACAGAATGCTAAAGCATTGCAGGATCTCTTGAATGGTCTCAATAATGACACAATTGCTACTCTGGCATACAATCACTCTTCCCCCTTCTCTTTTCTCTTTTCTTCTTTGGAGGTCAAGAATCTGACTGCTGCTCCTGTCGAAGGAAGCCCAGCTTCTGTTGGAAATATTTCCCCTTTTGAAGAAAATCTTGCTCCTGTCAAAAAAAGGATTCTTTCTTTGTTGGATAAATTTTACATTGCCAGTGAATTTGAACAGATTCATCTACAACCTGGTCCTGCTACATTCAACAATCCAAATGTTGCTACTACCTCAACTTCAACACTATCTGGCAATAAAATGCCTGATTCTTTCATTAGAAAAATCATTGAAACTACAAATGCTTCAAAATAACATCTGCCTACAGTGGATTCACCCTTTAGCATGCACACTCCACCTTCTAAGGCTTCTAGTCAAAAGATATCTTCTAAGAGCCATTCATTCCTACTCTTGAACAGTGTCAAAATAGCTTTGCATGTATCAAGAAAATCTTTGTTGAGCTTAGCTGTTTATTGCAGTGACCAGCATCCAACATCAAAAAATGGTTCTTCTCTGGTTTGAAGAAAACATGGATCACAAGTCCTTGGAATTTATACTAGCCATATTTTGCCAAGCATCAAGAAGAGAAACTCTACCATTAACTACTTTGTTGAGGTTAGTAAAATTGGAAGCTTAGTAAGTTGCTTATTATGAAGCATGGTTTCTTTATTTTAATCAAATACTCCACTAGCCATGCTGTTGCCAAGAAGATCATGGAGGATGTGGATGCTGAGCAGCTTGTCAATGAACTCAACAAAGCTTTTGATGCAATTGAGGCTGAGCTCAAGTGTCCATCCACAGTCCTTGCTGAGGGATCAGACAACAATAATAATGTGCTTTTAACTCCAATGTAATGTTGAGTTGTAAGAAACATTTAATATCATTACTCAATGAGTATTTTACTGTCTACAATTTGATGTTTGGTACTCAATGCCATCAATGCAGAGACTGCAAATGGTGGACTGGCAATCATTTACCTTGGACTACCCTGTCCAATCACTTTATTGCAATTTCTTATGTGATCACAAGATAGCCTCCAAGCTGTGCAATGCCAACTGAAACTAGCAAAACCTAAGAAGGGCAAGCAAGGGATTAAAGACCTTGAAAACAAAGATGGACATCTCTTTCTAACTGCCCTTCAAAATGGCTGACTGAAAATCATCAAATTCAATATTGACAAGATAAAAAAGAATGAAGTTGCCATCATCACTACTGCTGAACCAACCACAAGCAATGTGCCCACCATTCATTTGCAAGTGGTCTTTGCAAGCAGAAAAATGTGGATTGGTCAGCCTGCTCCAAGTGCTGCAGCTACTCACATTAAGCAGAAGAAAGCTGCATTCATCAAGGTTTCTTCTGACAATAAGCAACAAATAAACTTACCTCTCATCAACAAGATCATTAAGAAGCAGCTGCCTTCCTAGAAATCCATGTATACCATTAGCAGCAATTCTGAAGGCTTTTCTCCAGCTCCAACAGTGAAGCAGTCATTGTCAAAGAAGCATCTAGTTGATGTCTGCACTGACTCTAAGCCTGAAGGCCCTTTGACAGCTCAGAAGAGTAACCAGCCTCCTGTTCAGCAGTCATGCATCAAGAAGCATGCTGCTACTGGTTTCAATAATTCTAGCATAGTCAAGAAGAACCCATCTCTTCAATCACTTCCTGCAAAGCAGCAACCGTCTAAAAAGCACATAGCAATCATTGTTAGTGATGATGAGAACAATGAAGACCTCTCTGACACCAAGAAGCAGCATAAACTCTCCTTGCCTGATACTATATGAACAAACAAGATGACAAGTCTGAGAGTGGATTTGTATTGACTCCTTAGACCTGTCATACTTGTGCTGCCAAGAATAAGGAGAGCAGTATGAAGGCAAAGACAAAGACTAGTAATGATGCCTCCATTGGTGATTGCAGAGCTAGGACAAATGCTCATTCCAATGCCACCAAGCCTGCTACTCGAGCAAATGCTGCTAAATCTGCTCCACCTACCTTGGCAACTCCAGCTGCAATTCTGGTAATGAACTAAAATTTGGCTAAGTGCTGTCAGAGTTGGCTGCAACTTAACCTTTTGGGCAAGTAGTTTTGCAAGAGTTCTCTACAGGTCCCAGAAACTAGTTATAAAATTTGAAGCTTGTCAGGTATAAACAAGCTACAAATTGTTAGTCACCAAGGGACATCAGCAAGAGATGCCAAAGTCTGGTAGCAAGACAAGGGAGGTACTTAGCTATGCAGAGCTACTAAATCCTAGCTGTAGGTGCTAGGTGCAAAGATTTATGAATGAGGTGCCAAGGCATTGGCAATGTAAGACTAGAGGTGCCCATATAGCACAGTGCAAGGACTTGAAGGAATAAAGTCACTTAGAAATCTGAACTCTAGTGAAGATAGTGGGCAGAAATGGGTACAATTTCTTTCTTGTGTCATACTAATAAAAATTAAAGTATTTATACAAAATAAGAACAGCAAACTTGTCAAAGACACCAAAAGCATAGGCAACAGTTAGAAGTAATATATGAGGAAAAGGTAAGTAGGAAACTGTGAATTATACTAAATTTGCAAAAATAAAAGAAGTCTAAAAATAAAAGCATCAGCAGGCCTTTGCCGACCATTACTTTATCAAGCTAGCTGTTGTGCTGAAATGTTATTAAAAGTATGTTGCCAAGAGGAGGCTAAATGAGGCGTCAGCAAACTCTGAAACAGTTGATGTTTCCAAGCCATCTATCAAATGGTTAGCATGATATAAATAATGCAGGCTGTCAATCCAATCAAGGCTTCTAGCCTTTCATCAAATGCTAGATTTGATATATTGAAGATGGTGGAAGCTGCAAGCATGGAAAGCTGCAAGCATGGAAAGCTGCTCACCATTTAGTGAGGAGCAGGTGACAAGGCAGGAGTGTTGTGACTTCAACACATGATATGTCATATAACCTTAGCACATAAGAGGTAGATGTTGTCCACAGATTGTTGAAAATGATGGGCAGCAAAGCAAGAGCAGCATAGTAAGAGCAGGGGCATGTGATTTAATCATGTGACTTATCAGTAGGCTGTCAATCAGCGTATTGCTGGCTGATAGAAGTCAATAAGGAAGGATCCAAAATATTACCAAGTTTCCAAGGTGAGGACTATCCTAAGTCTTTGGCCCTTTCTGCATAAGAACCTGTAGAAGGCTTATCATTTCCTCCTAACTGAAAATTTGACTGTTCCCAGTCAACAAAATGCTAAGTGTCATATGGCTGCGTTTTCATGGTCCATGCACTAATGCTAGAAGTATAAAGACGTTGGCACACCATTAAAACTCTTAACTCATTCCCCTTTCCTCTCTCAAGCAACTTCTACAACTAATCCAATTTGGTCACCTCAATCTTTGTCACCAAGGCCAACATATTTATAGTGCAGATTGAGGAGGGTGGCATGGAGGTGGCAAAGGAAGTGGTGATGAAGGTAATGTGGCTGTATAAGCAATGGCTAGCAATCCAAATAAATGGCATTGCTTGGGATTGTGAGTTGGAGGTGTGGATTAGTGCAAGGTGAGGCATGTTGACAATGCTAGTGTACCTTGGTTGGTGCCTTTTGGCTACTTTGTAAGTTCTCTTTTATCTTACCCCACTATTACTTTTAAATCATGTCCTAGGCACTCCCTGCTAGCCTTACTTTTGAGGACAAGCTAGAGGCAATTTTGTCTAAGGAGCTGCTGATGCTGGTGAGCCCAGGTTGCTAGCATACATTTTGTTGTCATAAACTCTGTAGCTATGGTCTGACCTGTTGTCTACAAGTCAAAAAGAAGTCCTGGTGCTACTTGTGAATCAAGATGTGGAGCAGCTGGAAGCAGAACAGTCAGCAAGGTTGGCCAAGAAGATGGCAAATGCTGAGAGGCGGTGGCTAAGAGAGAAGGCAGCAGCAAGAGCTGGAGAGGAGGTTGGTGATAGGAGAAAGATGCAATGAGAGCAGGCCTTGGCACCAGCTACTTCCAAGCAGTTGCCTGCCATTGCTGTGAAGGTCTGCACAGCAATAGCAGTACAAACAAATACCTCAGCAAAGCTGATAGCTTCCAAAAAAAAAGTAAGCTAGTAATCTTTTTTTTGCTGCCATTGTTAAGAGTCTTAAACAGTCTTGCAAGGGCAATGGCCCTCATTATATGGTAAGAGGTTGTTGGTTTAGAAACTCTGGCAACTGATTGCTTGGCACAGGTGCTGATGCAAACAAGCTTTTTCAATGCAAAGCTGAAGGGCCTCTTGGCAATATATCACTAAGAGGCAGTATTGGATACAGGGATGGAGGCAGAGGTGGTGATGACTGAGATGCATGGAAAGAAGTCTGTTGCTCAGAAGGTGTGACAAGACTTGAAGGATTGGTATGGGCAGTAAGTGGCAATATCCTTTCTTGGTGACTGTTGGCTAACTTATTTTAGTGCAATAGATGCTAGGGGGACAATGATCCAGAGGGGTGTTGGTACTCTACTGGCGCTCCTCTTTGCTACTGGTGTGGAGCCCTTAAGCATGCCTGCACTATGGATGGTGCTAAGACCTGCAAGCATAGCAATGTCCCTATTGTCAAGCACACATTTGAGTAGGCAGTGAGAGTTAGGAAGGCATGGGAGTTTGTGGAGGTGCAAAGGGCAGTGGTCTTGAATTAATTTGTGCTGTTGATGTACTAGAATAGGGCTTTCACAGAGTCAGCTTTGCTCAAGGCTCCTATATCTAGGTCCACTGTTTTGGCTAGTTTGTGGCATTTCCTCTCAAACATACTATAGTAGAGCAGGTAATGCTCAACTGTCTTGTCTGTGTAGTGACACACTAGGTATTTTGGCATTTTGGCTCTTTAAAATTAGTGCAGATAGTAGTACAGTAGGCAGTGGCCTGTCAAAAGTTGCATCAGAATTGACACATGGCATCTAGGTATGCTGGAAAATGTCTGTAGGATGCTAGTCATGCAGGGTGCTCTGGGGTCAACTGCCTTCAATCTGCCATATCTGGGTGATTTATGGATTCTCATCTCTGCATCCACTTTCCATTGCTTTTTGTGAATTGCAAGGACTGCTGCTCTCAATATTTTTATTGGTTTTCTGAGAAATGGTAGACCCTTCAGTTCTGTTTTCTTGCTCTTAGCAGCGCGTTTTGCCTCTTTGTCTGCTCTTTTGTTGCCTGGTATACCCTTGTGCCCCAGTGCCTAGTAGATCAATATGTCAATGCTCAAATCTATCTCCTTGACTTTGTGGATTCCCTCCAACACTTCATCTACAATGTACTTTGCTGTTCCTCCTCCTGGCGCTTCCAGTGCCCTCAGTCCTGCCTGGTTATCCATTCCTACTGATGCAGTCTTAATTCTTCTTTGGCCTTTCATTTACCTCTTCAGCAGTTCAAACCCTAAAACTTGTTCAACACATTTTTCCTCAGATACTGTGTGCTTCATCTCTAGTTCCAGCTGCTTCTTCAGCACCTTCTTCTTTTGCATCCCCCTGTATAGTACCACTGCTGCTCCCACATTGCTCTTGTATCCTAACTCATCCATGTAGATTTTAATGTTTGCCTTGTTGTTTTGCTTCTTCTCCTCTGCCTCCTTCACTGCTTCCCCAATGACAATATCCATAAGGCACCTCCAGTCTGGTGGTAGCCTAACTACTTCAATCATTTTCATCTCTTTTGGTGATTTGCCCCATGCCTTCAGCAGGTAATGCAATGGTGCCTTGTGTCTTCTGATAAAACAAGCTGCTCTTTCTGCAGGTGTGCAGTAGATGTGTATCTGGCAGTGTGAAAATCCTTGCAGCAGCCCTAACACAGACTTTTGTGATTCCCAGGTTTATTAGTAGAAGTCTTGCATGTGCTTTCAGTAGGTCTTTCAGTGTTGTTTTCAGTGCTCCCATGATTTGTAGTGCATTTGCCCTCTGCACTCTCTCCAACCTCTTCATAAATCCTCTCTTGCTTGCCACTGTCTTCCTCTCAATCTCCACATTCAGTGTGCACTACACGTCCACTGCATACAGCATGTTGGGCACTACCACCATTTCATATAATCTTCTGGCCATCGCTCCTTGCATTTCTCTGTTCAACTTTGCTAGCCTCTGCAGCTGTGTTATCACTGCTGTCCTTTTGCCATGCACATATGCTATGTGCTCTCTGAACCTTAGCTCCTGATCAAGAATGATGCTCAAAAACTTGTGCCTCTGTTCTATTTTAATTGATGTTCCATTGATTCTCACAGCAAGTTGAGTCGCCAGCTTTGTTCCTCCTTCCACTCCTGTGTTTCTCTCTTGCCTCCTTGTAAAGCCTATCTCCACAAACTTTTTCATCTTGTATAGCAAATGATGTGTCTCTGCCCATTTGCTTGCTCCCTCTGCCTGCACCATCATTTCCTCCACCCTTCTTGCTGCTTCATCCATGCTGTTACCCTCCACTGCCATGTATGCATCATCAGCAAATGACTCCACTAACTCTTTCTCTTGCTCCCTTGCTCCATCAATCTGCCTTGCATTGTAGAAGTTGTAGTATAGGCCTGACGTGTTGCATCCTTAATTCAGTCTGCTGTTCACAGGTATTTGTTGTAAGTTGTAGTCATCAAATTGAATCACTGTCTTTCACCCCTCCAGCTTCTATTTGAACCAGCCCACCACTTCTTCTAGTACTCCCCTTGATCTCATGTCTCTTGCTAGTATTCTCAGCGCTGTATTTGAAAAAGCCCTTTTCACATCCATAAAGATCACCACTACTTCTTTCCCTCTCTGCTATGCACTTTTGATGAAGTTCACCAAGATGTGAAGCGAATCTGTCATCAATCTGCCTGGGCATTCTCCAAATTGATACTTTGGGAGTAGGTTTGCTCTTTCTATATAGTACGCTAGCTTCTCCTTAATGCATGATGAAAGGACTTTTGCAATGGTGTCAAGCAACATTATTAGTCTGTAGAAGTTTGGGCTGCTGTAGTCATTCTTTCTTGGTTTTCTTAATACTACTGTTTTGAATATTTTCCATTGCTCTGGATAGACTATATGCATGAACATTGCTTAAAATATGAGGCCCAGGTATGGGACCAGCATGTACTTTGATTCCTTTAGCACTACATTAGAAATGCCGCTTAGTCCCAACACTTTGTAAGGCTTGAGCTTGTCAACCACTGCATAAATTTCTTTGTTGGTAATCCCAGACTATTTTGGTGTCTACATTTTTTAGCCATCTCTCCTAGTGCTTCCTTTTTGCATTTTTTATGGCCTGGCTGTACACATTTCTTGCTTGTTGAAATGCTTTGTGAGCTTCATGTCCTTCTAGATCTGTGTCTTTGTATGATTCTCTGCCCAATGCTCTTGCTCTCATCTGCATTTCTGTCAGGTTCTTCATCCACCATCTCTTCATTCCCATTGATTCCCTCCTTTCTGGCACTTTTGCTTTCACTGTCTGTTCCAGTGCCTCCATCACCGCATTCAACCTTTCCTTTACTTCCTCCCTCCTTGCTATTCTCCCCTTCTCTACCCCTTCCAACCTCTGCTCTAACTCCTCCTTGAATTCCTTCAAGTCCACTTTTCTGAAGTTTCTCCCCTTTGTCTCCTTGTTTTGCATTACTGTTGTTGCACATACAATTACAACTGGGAAGTAATCTGCTTTTGGTAGTTGTTTGCTATATAGCACCTCACACTGTATAATATTATCTTGAAAAGAGATAGTAGTAAATACATTATCTGGTCTTGTTAAATTTTTTGTGTTCTTTGCTCTCAATGTTGCAATGTAAGGTTTCAGTGCCATGCACATTCTGTGTCTCATGGTCATGGCTATTAGCTTCTCTGCCACATCCAAGTTTGCTCTCATGAAGAGATACAAATTGCATGGATGGTCCCACATCGGGTGGTATTTGTTGAAGTTGCCCACCCAGATGTTTGCAATATTTTTGCCTCTAGTTCTTCTCCCTTCCTTGGTCCTGAGATAGAAGTCAAGGGCTCTCATACTCCTCAAGTGTTTTCCATCATTGTAGATATTAAAAATATGTATTGTTCTCTCTGCTGTTTTCAGGCTGATAGCTACCACATCCATGCTTTCTATGTTTAGCCTTGTCCAGCTGTCTGTGGCTATTTTCCTACTCACTAGTGTCACCACCCATGTTTGCTCTGTGTTATTTTCATTGTAGCATTTAAGCTATATTAGTTACTATATTTGTGTTGCTCTCAACTTTTTGTTGAAGTTGAAGTATGGCTCTTGTAGGCATATTATATCAGTTGTTGGATCTACTGTATTCAGCACTGCATGTTGTACTGTTAGCAACTTGTCAATGTTCTGCTGCCAAATAAGTCTCTGTCTCCCTTGACCTCTGTTTAGTTCATTTGGCTCTCCAATCATTGGAATGGTTTTGGTGTTAGCTGTTGAGCTTTTGCCATCATGGCTTCTAGCAAGCTAACTAGAGCATTGACCTGTTGCTTGTTTCACAAGCCATCTGCTTCCTTCTTTGCTGCATTGGCAGTATTCTAGCTGCCCTGTATGCTGTCTGCCTACTGAAAACTATTCAGCGTTGTCTGTGTGCAACTTGGCACTTCATTTGTTGGCTTCTAATTCCTTCTTTCTATTCTTACCTCCCGTCTCCCTCCTTGTCCTCTTTTCTCTCCTGCTAGTCATCTCTGATCTGCTATTCTGTACACATCACCCTGGTCAGCTTGGTGCACCCTGTTAGTAATCTTGTCAAGCGCTATTGCCCTGCTGTTGTCAGCCTGTACCCAAGTCTATTGCTGATCAGTGAGATAATATTTGTACCTAAGCTCAGGTGATCTCTTGAGTAGTCTGTTCTTAGCTTCAATGAATGCTGGGCACATTCTTAATGAAGATAAGTAGTTGTGTCTGAGTCTCTTAGCTTTGCAGTTGATGCATTTGAAATTCTTTGCATCAGTTTCTCTATATTCTCTTGTTCTGTATTCTCCTGCACATAATCCGCAGGTGTTTTTTTCCTGTTTACATTCATAAGCAATGTATTCCTTGCCATACCTTTGGCACTTGAGACACCTCCTTGGTTCTAAGTCAAGTTTTCTTGCTGTTATCCTTTTCCCCTCTACAATGAGGCCATTCTTTATGATCCTGTTTGCCCCTTTATCTATTGTACACAACAAGATCAGGTGCACCACTCTCTGGTTTTCACAGTGCACATATAGTGCCCTTGTCCACTTTGCTGTCACTAGTTTGCCTGGATGTAGGCCATTCCAATTCTCAACCATCTCCAGCTTCTCTGCTGGCACATCTCCCAGTCCTACCAGCACAAATTCAAAGAACACATTGTATACTCTGTCCTTGATGTTTGCACACATGCTAAATTTGTCAAGGAATGCCTTTCTTATGTCTGTTTTAGCTAGCCAGTCTGCTGTGTCTGTGGAGTTCAGCTCATACAAGATACCTCCATTCTTTAGTTTTCTTGCTGATAGGAACTCTACCTTTGGGCCATCCAGGCCCTGTACCCCCATTAGCTCCCTTACAATCCTTGCCTTCTTGACTAGCTCCTTCTCTGTCAGACCCTTCCAGCCTTTAGTGCCTTTGTAATTGTTGACTAACACCTGTCTCATTTTGTTCTTTGTCCTTTGTATAACATCCTTATGTTCTGCCTTGCATGCTGCTTGCACAAAATTCATCCCCCCCCACCATTGGTGTGTTGCCCCTCTCCTCCCTCCCTCCTTTGCACTTGCCCATCCTTCCCCTTGTCTTGACCACCTGTTAACCACCTGACCTTCCTCTATTATTTCCACTATCTCTTTGGTTTGTTCTGCTATTCCCCTGACTGTTTTCACTGTTGCCTCCACCATATTCTCCAGCACCTCTCTGTACTTGTTCATCACTTTTCCAACTGCTTCTATCATCACCTTCCCTGCCTCTCCAATCTCCAGTTCTTCCATTCCCAGTGCCACTGCTCTGATTTTTTCCCTGACTTCACTTGTTACATCTTTTCTGGCAATCAGCATGAGTAGTGCTGCTTTCAAAGTGTCAGTGTTGATCAGGTCATCTATGTCCATCAGGGCACTGTTATTGCAGAGCCATGCCCTTGCATCTTCAGCTGTTTGTACTTTCAGCATTTGGTCTTTGCTTGTATGGCTCTGGGTGATTACTCCTGGTGTTATACTGGTGGCTCTGCATCCCATCTGGCTTCTGTTTTTGGCTGCAATTCCCCTGCTGGCCATTGACATTCCATGTATTTTCATGATATGACAATGTAGGTTTTCAAGATAGAATTTTTAGAGTGCAGTTATTCTACTTCTAATTCTTTTTTTTCACTGTCCTGTATTTTCTTGAGCCTATGAACTCAAGTTCTCATGGTGGTCAGATGGTGGTATTAGATCAAAAGCAGTCCCCAATTTGATGCTGTGATAGATGAAGAACCTTAATCAATACAAGGGCAGCTATAACACACTATACAGCAAGGAGATGTATGATGATGCTAATTATGGTATAGACTCTGGTAGATACATGAGCTACAATTATCATGAGGCTCCATACAATCCTTTTTTATAGTATCCTACTAACAATGGTCCTCTTTGAGGCTATGCCAGGTATCCTCACTATGCCTACCTGCATGGCCCAATGCAATATCCACCTTGGAAGCCTTATTCCTCTTACATGCAACCTATGCACTATCACCCAGAGTATGATCTCCCTTGGAGTTGCATAGCATCCAATGCTGGCCCTTTGCATGCACTGACCTCATCAAACATGGGACAGGCCCATTCTTGGACTCTTCTGCATGGATACAATGACAATTATCAGTATTGGAGTTTGTCTAGACAGTATGGGCAGGAGGAGGAAAATAGAGATGATGATATGCTGAGTTAGAATGTATTGCTGCTTGCCCATTAATGTGATTGCTTGCAGTGGTGGCCTAGCCTATCTATTGCCACTGTTGCTTATTTATCTTGGACATTATTGCTTGCCCAATGTGCTTGTTCATTGTTTGTTTTCTTGCTGCCATCATCCATCCACCTTGTATATAGCTTGGTAATCACAAGTCTATAGCCTTGTATATACCTACACACTACCATAATCCTCAATTGTTAATAATGATATGTTGACAAACAATGTTATTCTTGGAAGACAAAACATTTCAATGAGATTTTGTATATTCTCAAAGCCCTTGACCTCTCAACCTCTGGACTTCCTGATCACACTTCTTGACCTCTTCACTACTTGAACAACTGCCCTACCAACCTCTATCTTGAAGTTCTAAACTGGGCCTGATCTGGATCTCATGCTTTAGAGAGGGGTGCATTATGTGTTGTTAGGGTACCTACTGCCTAGTCAGATAACCTCCCTAAGATGCCATCAAGAAGCACATACCATCCTGCCAGCAAATGTTATTCTTGAAAGACAAAACATTTCAATGAGATTTTGTGTATTCTAAAAACCCTTGACCTCTCAACCTCTGAACTTCCTGACCACACCTTTTGACCTCTTCACCACTTGAACAACTGCCCTACTGACCTCTATCTTTGAAGTTCTAAATCAGGCTTGATCTGGATCTCATGCTTCAGGGAGGGGTGTGTTATGTGTTGTTAGGATACCTACTGCCCAGTCAGATAACTCCTCTAAGATGCCATCAAGAAGCATATACCATCCTGCCAGCAGTAGGTCTTCTGCTATGTCATAGCAAAGCATGACATTAAAATCTTGTCTCTTCTTCACATATGCCATTGTTCTCAGTCTTTGTCCCCTAGGTATACTTGATACCAGTAGTGTTAGCATCTATGTTGGGTGTGATACCAGTCCCATGTTTCCTCCTCCAATCTCACCCCACCATAATTCCATCATTAGAATTAAATTGCATCCATCAATATATGTGTTTAGTATAGTGTGGCACACAACATCGCTTCTGTTAGCATTTATCTGGGTTATTCTGATTGGCTTTATCTTCATGACAATCTGTTCTCTCTGACTTGCTTTCATTGTGATGTATTGTCTTCCTTTCCACTGCCTGCTTCCTCAGGTTGATATGTCTGTTGGATCGTTCTGCACTTATTGCTATTATTGCTATATCCATTTCCAACTGGTGCTGTCATGTTTTGTTTGTCAGTTTTCCTCTTCCTTGCTTGTACTGTCCATCCCCCTGTGCCTCCCTCTTCCATTTCCACCCTGTTCACTCCATCTGTTGCTCCTGTTCTCCCCTCTGCTCCTCATCCTCCTGCCTCCATTTCTCCTTCCTTACCTCTACTGCCTCTCTTCTTCCTGACCATACCTCCTCCTGTTACCTTCTCCCTCTGCCTATTTATTCCTGCCATTCAAAGTTGTGCTGAGCATCTTCTGTCCATTGCTGGGTAGTGTCAGGTTCCGCTGACCATGGGGGCTCAGTCCACTGGGCGAATACCTTACGTGGTGATCACTGTGTCTACAGACGCAGAGCACCGGTAGAGCTTGGAGCATGGGAGACTGAAGTGGGTGGGAGCGGTGAGCAGGGGAGCGCTGGTAGCGCTGGCGGGTGGATGAGTACTGGGAAGGGTGGGGGACGAGTGCCGGGGTTAGGTGCGAGTCCCGGGGATACAAGAGGATGGAACGAGCGAGCGCTGGTGAGCGGGCGAGTTCTGGGGTTCAAGAGACAACAGGGCAGGGACTTAGCAAGTCCCGGGAGTGAAATCAGAGATGCGGGTTAAGCGGGCCAAAAGGGGAAAGGGTAGAGATAAGATGAGGAGAAAGGGGATAGGCCAAGACGGAGAGCTGGGGACAGAAAAGTCGAGAGAACTTAGAATAGAAAGGGAAAGAAGGAGCAATTAGATTAGATTGGAGGGTGAGACGAGTAGAGACGAGACAGGGAGACAAGACAAGACGAGTACAATAAGAAATGGGCAAGTAGAAGTAACAAGACTGGGACACACGAGGAAATGAGATTGAGACAAAACACAACAGAACGATACAGGTTACAGTAATATCAAGACTAGAGTACTACTTACTACTCTACGACTTATATACTATGCAGTGGGTAGGCCCCGGGGTTCAGGCCCGGGTTCCAGTGATGGAGTGCGGCACCAGGGCTTGGGGTGAGACCCGGGGGCCGTACGGGGCGGGGTTGAGACATGTCGCATGGCGCAGAGGTCTCGTACTGGAAACACAGAGACACGCGGTGGCGGGGCGGCAAGGAAGGAGCAGGAGCAGGGTGTGGCGGTGCATGATCGTGATGCGTAATGTGTGATAGGGGTCTCGATGCAGGCTGGGAGCAGCGGGTGATGCTGGCACTGATGTGGTGGTCACTGTCAGGTTCCGCTGACCACGGGGGCTCAGTCCACTGGGCGAATACCTTACGTGGTGATCACTGTACCCACAAACACGGGGCGCCGGTAGGGCTTGGGGCGTGGGAGACCGAAGCGGGGCGGGAGTGGTGAGCGGGGGAGCGTCAGTAGCACCGGTGTATGGATGGGTGCCGGGGGTGAGTGGGGGACGAGTGCCGGGGTTAGGTGCGAGTCCCGGGAGTGCAAGAGGGTGGAACGGGCGAGCGCCGGTGGGCAAGCGAGTTCTGGAGTTCAAGAAGCAATGGGCGGGGGACTTAGCAAGTCCCGGAGATGAAACTAGGGGTGCAGGGTTTTGAGCGGGCCAAAAGGGGAAAGGGTGGAGGTAAGATGAAGGCAAAGGGAACAGACAGAGATTGGAGAGCCGGAGATAGAAGAGCCGAGAGAACTTAGAGTAGAGAGGGGAAGAGGGAGCAACTAGATTAGATTAGAAGATGAGACAAGTAGAGGCGAGACAGAAAGACGAGACAAGACGAGTAAGGTAAGTAAAGGACGAGTGGAAATAACAAGACCGGGACACGCGAGGAGAACAAGATTGAGACGAAACACACAGAACAATACGGGTTATGGTAATATCAAGACTAGCGTACTACTTACTACTCCACGACTTATATACTACACAGTAGGTAGGCCCCGGGTTCCAGTAGCGGAGTGCGGCACCGGGGCTTGGGGCGAGACCCAAGGGCCGCACGAGCCGGGATCCAGATCCGGGTTCCAGTAGCGGGGTGCGGTACCGGGGCTTGGGGTGAGACCCGAGGGCCGCACGAGGCGAGGTTGAGACATGTCGCACGGCATGGAGGTCTTGTACCGGGAATGCGGAGACACGTGGCAGCGGGGCAGTAAGGAGGGAGTGGGAGCGGGCGGTGGGGCGTGGTGGTGCGTGATCGTGATGCGTGATGCGCGATGGGGGTCTTGGCGTGGGCCGGGGATAGCCGGTGGTGCTGGCACGGGTGTGGCAGTCACGGCAGTGATGACCCGGGGAATGCCACAGGTGGCGGTGACGGGCGGTGATGGCCCGGGGGATGCCGCAAGTGGCGGTGGCGGGCGGTGATGGCCGGGGATGCCGCGAGTGGCGGTGGCTGGTGGTGGTGACGGGCGCTGATGGGTGGTGATGGCCGGGGGTTGCTGAGGGGGTTGGCCAGGTAGTGGTCCGAGCCGGGGGTGGTCGTGGGGGTTGTTTTGGGAAGGATTGGAGTCCTGGGGCCGGGGCTGAGTCCTGGGAATCTGTGGCGGGTCGTGACAGATATAAGTAGTAAAAGCAGTTTTAAAATCATCATAGAAAGATGACTGAGGTTGTTGATACTAAAATGATTGTGCTGTACAAATGAGAAGAGCTAATATAATTCACAAAAAAAAGAAGAAAATGAGTTAAAAAATAAAGATTAGCAAAAAGAGCAAGATCATACTGGCAAGAACAGATAAAGATAGTTTCTAAAATTAAAAAAAGATTGCTTATTTCAATAGTTCAATGGAAATAGAAGAAGTTATTAACCTTGAATTCTTGCTGAAGAAATTTAGTAATAGAAGCAGTGATCTTGATAAAACAAAAAAAAACAACATTTATAGCCAAGCAAGATATAATTTTTGAAACTTACATGCTAAATAAACTATTAAATTGGCTTGTTAATAGAGAAAATACTCACTCTCTAGATTTTCCAGTTTATTATCAGCTTTGTTTTAAAGATAAAACTCACTCTATATAGTATGATTTATCAATCAGCTTCCTAAGTTTATACCAAAGCAAGTGCTACTTACTTCCTAGATATATATTAATTAATTATCAGTCAGCCTGTTAATTCTGCACATAAGCAAGTGCAACTTACTTTCTAAATACATTTTTTTAAGCATCAGGCTTTGTCAAGCAAGTGCAACTCACTTTCTAAACACATTTTTATTTTTTTTCAATTATCAGGCTTTGTAAGTGTATGTATAAGCAAATGCAACTCACAAGCTAGATACAATTTTAATTACCAGTTAGCTTTTTAGTTGTGCACACAAGCAAATGCAACTTACAACCTAGAAACAATTTGAATAATCAGTTTACTATTCAATTCTGCACACAAGAAAATGCAACTCACATACTAGAAACAATTTGAATCACCAGTTATCTTTTCAATTTTGCACACAAGAAAATGCAACTCACTTCCTAAAGACAATTTGAATTATGAGTTAGCTTTTCAGTTCTGCACACAAGCAAATGCAATTCACATGCTAAATACAATTTTAATCATTAGTTAGCTTTTTAATTTTGCACACAGGCAAATATAACTTACAAGCTAGATACAATATTAATTACGAGTTAGCTTTTTAGTTGTGCATACAGGCAAATGCAACTTACAGACTAGACACAATTTTTATCTTTAGTGAGCTTTTCAATTCTGTACACAAGCAAATGCAACTCACTTTTTAAATACAATTATAATTATCAGTTAGCTTTTTAATTCTGCACATGAGCAAATGCAACTCACTTTCTAAACACAATTTTAATTATCAGTTAGCTTTTAAATTCTGCATATGAGCAAATGCAACTCACTTTCTAAACACAATTTTAATCATAAGTTGGCTTTTCAATTCTGCACATGAGCAAATGCTACTCACATACTAGACACAATTGAATAACCAGTTATTTTTTCAATTTTGCATACAAGCAAATGCAACTCACAAGCTAAACACAATTTGAATTATTAGTTAGCTTTTCAATTCTGTATATGAGCAAATGCAACTCACTTTCTAAACACAATTTTGATTATCAGCTAGCTTTTCAATTCTGCACACAAGCAAATGCAACTCACATACTAAACACAATTTAAATGACTAGTTATCTTTTCAATTCTGCACACAAGCAAATGCAACTCACAAGCTCAACAAAATTTTAATCATTAGTTAGCTTTTTAATTCTGCACATAAGCAAATGCAATTCACATGCTAAATACAATTTTAATCATTAGTTAGCTTTTCAATTCTGTACAGAAGCAAATGCAACTCACTTTCTAAACACAATTTTAATCATCAGTTATCTTTTAAATCTGCACATGAGCAAATGAAACTCACAGGCTAGATACAAATTTTGTCATCAGTTAGCTTTTCAATTCTGCACATGAATGAATGCAACTCACTTCCTAAACACAATTTTAATCACTAGTTAGCTTTTTAATTCTGCACACAAGCAAATGCAACTCACTTCCTAAACACAATTTTAATTACTAGTAAGCTTTTCAATTATGCACACAAGCAAATGCAACTCACAGACTAGACACAATTTTTATCACTAGTTAGCTTTTTAATTCTGCACAAAAGCAAATGCAACTAACATACTAGATACAATTTGAATGATCAGTTATTTTGTTAATTCTGCACACAAGCAAATGTAACTCACAAGCTAAACACAATTTTAATTACTAGTAAGCTTTTCAATTATGCACACAAGCAAATGAAACTCACAGACTAGATACAATTTTTATCATTAGTTAGCTTTTTAATTCTGCACACAAGCAAATGCAACTCACAGACTAGACACATTTTTTATCACCAGTTAGCTTTTCAATTCTGCACAAAAGCAAATGCAACTCACATCCTAAACACATTTTTAAATTCATTTTTATCTTTTCAGCTCTTCAAACAAGCAAGTCTAACTCACTGCCTAAATACATTTTATCAGTTATCTTTTTGATTCTGTATACAAGCAACTGCCACCTTACATACTGCATTTTATTGGTCAGCTTTTAGCTTACACAAGCAAGTGCAATCAACCCACTCTCTAATTATATTCTTTCTACAAGTTCTTTCTGTTCAATCAAATTTTAACAAAGACAATGAATTCACATGCTAAATGATTCACCATGCTATTTGAAAAAATGTCTCCACTAAACTCATTCTTGAGCATTTTGTCAATTAATCTATAACAATACTTACTAAAACACAGCCAATTTTATGCATAGTTCCAGATTATTTTTTTGGACTGATACAAACAACAACTTTAGTGCAAGATTGTCAAGAGAATCTGCTGTTTTGTTAATTAGTTCCTTCACATATTCCTGATGTTTTCCTTCATCATTATGCATTTCTATGAAAAAGTATATCAACAATAGTTGCTAACAAAGACAATCAACATGCCTTCCAAACAAATACCAGCTTTTGGTGGGAATTGAAAATCATTGAACAATGGAGCTGTGAGCTTGTCTAATTTCTGTTGTGCAGCTTCACGATTGCCATTTTCATCTAGCTGGTCATCATATATCTGAGATATCAAATCATCAAATTTTGTGAAGATTGCAATAACTGGAGCTATATAGAAATTGTTTGTTACTAGAATTTAGATACAAGACAACCCACAAACCATTGCCCGCCCGTTTCTCATTAAAGAATCTCTTCTCTAAATCAAGAAGGAACCTTGACATGTCAGGTATGAAGCAGAACCTGGACAGCAGAAGTAAGCAGTCAGCCACAATATCAACAGTAAAAGTAACCAAATAGCATGAAGTTGATCATCTGATCTTGTGGCCCTTGCACACGTCTCAATAAAGGCCTGAACCTCCTCCAGTTGCCTCTTGTCTCCTGCTTCGAAGCCAGGAGAGTCATGGAAAATGAAGTTGGGGTTGCTTTCAAATACAAAGGGGCGATTAATGTCATGATTTCCACGCTGTTCAGCCGGAAATCGCTGTTTGTTAGTTAATATCCCAGAAGAAGAAGGGTAGCAATCACTGTCGATGTCGGCTCCAGCTAGATCATCGTCCATTGACAAGGAAAGCCATCTGGAGAATTCAATGATTAACACACCAAAGCATTTCTTTCTTCATCGTAGTAGCGCGGGTCTTCTGTAGTGTTACAAACGCGCTTCAAAATCGTGGTTTTGCCAGCATTGGCCCTGCCTATAACGAGAATACGGAAACGAGTATATTGCTTTCGGAGTTCAGAGGCAGCGTAGATGTCGCTCATGGTGTGCGAAATTGAAGATGTGGGGCGTTATCGATACTATCACCTGGCTCATATACTGACCAACGTGGGAAAGATCGCAAAACCCGGGTCCGCAAACTCTCTCGCGGCGCAAGAGCGGGCTCGAGTAGACGCTTACCCAGGCTCATCCATACAAGACCAAAAAAAGTGTACATATACACACGGTTGATCGCAGTAGTGTGTGTGAGCCAGCTCAAGTATGTACCCCAGGCTAGCATACTATGCACACGTCGTACGTCGTGCGATTGACCAAAAAAAAGATCATGTTATGTAAGTAGTACACGTACGAGGGGAGTCCAAGCGCAAGAGCGGGCTAAAGGTAATCACGACCTCCCAACATGAAAACCATGTAAGTACATAAGTATACGAGTGGAGCCAAACCAAGACCAAGACCCACGGCCTCCTACCACCGGCCTCCCTCCCCTCCCTCTCCCTCCTCAAAACATTGCGCACGCCCTGTAACATGCCCCCGAGCTCGTTGCGGCCGGGCTCGCTGTCGGCGCCACCAACGCCCCAGAAGGAGTCGGAGGGGTCGTCATAGATCAGTGGCACGTCGCCCGTGCTGAGGAGCAGGTCCGCAAGGTCTGCGTGTTGGTGGAATTTGAGGTAATTATGCGTTGCATCTGCGGGGGCGGGCGGGCGAGTGAGCGAGTGGGAAAGTGAGGTGAGGTGAGGTGAGGTGAGGTGAGCGAGGTGAGCGAGTGGGCCCTAGGCGTGACCAATCGAGCTGACCTACCCACGGGCACCGGCACTCCCCCTACCGATGATCCTCAGATAAACCTAGGAGCAGTTGGCTTCCAGCCTTATAAAAACACCCACACACTCTCTCATTTCGCCAGTCGAACCCCGACACCCACCTATCATTTACTTCCAACTCCATTCGCGCCCAACTCACACCTTGCTTCACGTTCAAACCTCACACCACACATGTCTTACCGACCCAAAAGCCACTACGAGCCGCACCCTCTACTCGCTTCCCGACCGGACGGACTCATTTAGCTCAACGCCGTCGATCCGAATCTAGTCATCCACCCTCTCCAACTCGTGGAGTACATCAATTTCGACAGCGCAGTCCGCAGTCGCAACGCGACTATCAATACTTATGTACCCGCCGGATACCCCGAATTCGCAGCGGCTTACAATGCTACTAAAGGCAACAATCCGTGCGAGTGCGTCACAAAAAGAAGTCCGAAGCTTCATACAACATCGACAGCCTATCCATTCCCGCCAGTCTCCTCACGTTCCCCTTCATCGATCAACGCCTCCATGAGCTCAAGACATTCGGGGTGATCACCCGCGAAGGAGAAGTCGACACGGACAAGTGGGAGATGATGAAGAACGCCATACTTCGCCCCCACCGCGACGCTGTACGATACCAAGCGCGGAGCGATTCTCGCCGCCAGGAGAAGGCCAAGAAGAAGAGGAGACTCGACGAAGCTGACGCCGCCGGACCTAGCCGTCCCCGTGGCGCCAAGCGCACCCCAAAAGCTACCGCCCCGGGCGACGCGGCACCGCCATCCGATCGCGACGCCGAAGGAGAAGAAGAAGATCAGGAGATGCTTGAAGAGTATAAATCTTCTTAAATATGTCGTCCAATTCTCTTATCGAGACTGCTTTATTTCACCTTATTTTATCCTGCAGCCGGTCCCAAAATCTTTTGTTTCACTTGTCTAATGATGGATAGAGGTACCACTCATTACCTTCGTGCTACCTGGAGGGCGTATGTAGCGGCAGCCCCTGCCTATCCCTATACTGAGTCAATCCTTTTATTTCGGACCCCCTAACACACGACCCTTACCGCAGACTACCCATTTGGAACCACATATCGATTATGGTATAGATACCTACCTCTCGATTATGTAGTTAGCTGTTCGCAATTCAGAGCTTACCCACGTTCTGACCCGACGCGAAGACTCTAGCTTTCGTGTGACCCCACCGTTTTCATCACGCTGTGGTTACAGTAATCGCCGCCAGGAATACACGCGACTTGTCAAAAACAACATCACTCTTATTATTCCAAAATAGGTCATTGAAGAGTCATCGCTGACGAGGGTCCTCGAAGGTATCGCTGCGAGGATATGGTACATCCAGCAACAGTAATAACAAAAGTCATGATCCATGATACCATACTGCAGAGATCGAGGCCGAGGCCGAGGCTCAAAGTGGCTGGAACATTACCCTGACTGTCATGGGGAATCAGGTTTGGAACTACCGTCTCGTCCCTCTAAGAAATCATGGGCTGATTCTCCAAGTCATCCAAACGAATTCCAGTGCAAGTCGTACCATCTCACGAGTAACCGTTGTCGGAAATGCGTACTCCTCACCTCGTCGTCTTCTTAAGCGAGCGAGGGAGCACACGGGGTACTACCCACCTTCCCTCACCTCGTCGTCCTCTTCGATTTCTTTGGATGTACTATTCACCCAATCACATTTTCATAAGCGAGCGAGCGAGCACACGGGATACAATCGTACAATCGCCTTCCAAACTTTGTAATTCGACACCGTGTCCATCTACCGACCCTCGGGCAACCTACATTTCAATACAAACCGGCGTCTCTCAAACTTCCAAGGGTGCTCGAATATAGACAACGATGCACCTTTTCAGAAACGGCTGACAATCTAGGTACGATTAAGTTTTGTAGCTTCTCTAGCGAGCGTCTATGTCGTTTCGTTTCGCGATTCGTCGTGCGCTCGACCTCCATCACTAGATATGAACCTTTCAAAGATTCCTTCCTTTTTTTAAATCGAATCACAGATTACCCGATATAATTAATGGATGGACACGAGGATCGAAGGGGTCGAATTGCGAAATTTGGAGGTAATTGTTTGTACTTACTCGTCCATGCTAGGTAGGGTAAACTGGTCATCCAAAGAATGGACTAGCGAGACTACAAAGTGAGTAGCGTGCATTCGAGAACGGGGGGCGTGGAAGTGTGCTTTAACAACTTGAAAAATGCTACTGCGGGCCGGTTGTGAGTATATAAGATAACTTGAAGAGCAAGCGGACCCTTGCTATCGTGGCATCTTCATCTCATTCTTGAAAGAAAAATGGCTTCAGCAGCTCCAAAGCTTGTCAGCGGGGGAATATACAAGATCGTCAGTACGGTATCCGGTCAGGTGGCGACTGTTTCCCCAGTCAACAACCATAGTCCGTAAAAACACACACCCACACGAATAGTTTTGACGGGCTAATATTTGGGTTTCAGTTGCAGTCTACCCTGATATAAATGCGAACAACCAATTGGTACGCATCAGCCCTTGTGTATCCGTGCCTCAATGGGAATAAAAATCAACGATTGTTTCAATCGCCAGTGGCTCGCAACGGACGTGGGCGGCAACACTTGGTCACTGCAAAGCCTGCAGCCTCGCTCAGGAGACAATGCAACCCTATACCTCGACTACTACGCGACTTCCCTGGGCTCGCTTCTCGTTGGGTCTTCGTACCCACGATACTGGCATCTTGAGGGGGTCACTGACACAGAGTACCAGTGAGTGGCTTAGGTATTCCATCCCTGGCAGAAGCCTCCATGGCTGGACTGTCATGACAACGAAAACAATAATAACTGCTTTTTCTGGTTGTAGGATCCTTCCGCGCACGTTGCTTGAGCTCGCTGTCGACCTGTATTACGCGAGCCACAGCGAAGGCACGACCTTACAGTTATTCGAGATCAATGGGACTGCATCGCAGACATGGCTGTTCCAGCCAGCTTAAGGGTCAGCCGAGGCTTCTACAGCTTGATGACCATCGAGGATGTTTTCAATCAAGATGTCGCTCTTTCTTCTATGATCATTAGATGGATGAGGCTGCAGACTACCATTATGTTTAGATAGACGTCGCGATGATAATGGAATTGAGTGTTGTGAAGAAAGCCGGAACCCGGGGCAGTGTTACACTGCCCCTAGAACAATATCACAAGGCAAGACGCCGCTCGCTGCCATTATCTGCCACAAGATATATAGATCGTCGAATATCATCACTTCATTGCACTGTGTAGAAATGTGTTGTCCTCCGGGCGGGGTTGCATGTTTTCTATTAACCATTGGTTAGTGGCTGCCACCTTTATTGCGTGCCACTGGCGATCGACAGAACAATTGTTTTTTTTTTTTTGTGGTCGGTACATATTAGCATCGAGTGAGGGAGCTGGTGCTTACCATTTGGTTCTTTGAATTGGTATCGGGGTAGACTGCGACAACACCCCCCCGAAAGAAGAAAATTAGTCCATCGAAATTGGATAGGCGTGTTTCTACGGACCCCTGCTGTTGACGAGAGTCATGAGCATGCCGGACTCGGCGCTGACGATCTTGTAGACCACCCCTTCGACAAGTGCGGGAGATGGAGTTGGAGTTGCTGCAGCCATCGTCCTTCCAAGAACAAGATGAAAAAAAAACCCTACAATAGTAGTAGCGATTTGTTCTCCTTGTCAGTTATATTATATACTCACCTGGTCCACGAGAACATCCGAGTTATGGAAAGCTCCAAAGTTCGTTTGTCTGACCGTCTATTTTTCCGTCCGTTTATCCATCCATTTGTCCGTTCGTTTGTCTGAGAGCCGCCTTTCTATTGAATGAGGCGCAGACTCCACAGCGGGGCTGGTGCATACCATTGTGTTCTCTGAATTCACACCTGAATAGCGACTATACCCAAGAAAGTTAGCCCACCGGAACTGTGTTTCGTGTGGGTGAGTGTGTGGTGGTAATTTTTTTACATATCTCCGGTGTTGGTTAAAGAGAGAGTCACGAGCTTGCCCGACTCTGCACTGATGACCTCGAAGTTCCCCAGCTGACAAGCATAGCAGAGTCCGTCCATTCTAACCATTTGTGTCTGTCCCGTTTATCCATCCGTTTGCCTAACCGCCGCCCATTTATTTATTGAGTGAGGCGCGGACACAGCAGGACGGGTTGTTACATACCGTTTGTCCTCTGAGTTCACACATGGGTGGACTGCGACTGCACCCCCCTTCAAAAGAAAAAGAAGAGAGTTATCCCGTGGGAACTTCATTTCGTGCTGGTGAGTCTGGTCTGGTGATGCTTCCGGTATTGAATAGAGAGGGTCACGAGCTTACCCGACTCTGCACTGATGACCTAGAAGTTAGTTCCCCAGCTGACATTGAGCGTAGGACAGTCCGTCCATCTGTCTAACCGTTTGTGTCTGTCCCGTTTGTCCGTCCTTTGTCCATGTGTTCGTCTAACCGCCACCCATTTATCTATTGAGTGAGGCGCGGACCCGGTACACAGCGCGGCAGGCTGGGTACATAAGGTTTGGTTCTCTGAATTCACACCTGGGTGAACTGTGACTGTACCCTCCTCAAAAGAAGAAAGTGAGCCCATCGGAATTTCATTTCGTACGGGTGAGTCTGGTGATGTTTTGCGTATCTCCGGTGTTGAATAGAGAGAGAGTCACGAGCTTGCCCGACTCTACACTGATGACCTTAGAGATTCCCCAGCAGATAACAATTTGGAACTGCGGGGGCTTGGAAGTGTGCTTGAAAAGTGCTACT